>VDFB02000007.1:152812505-152851735 GCA_007258455.2 Sequoia sempervirens | reverse complement strand
CCTCTCCCTCCTACCCCCTCTCCCTCTGTTAGGTCTCTCTCTCCCTCTCAACCCTCTCCCTCCTACCCCCTCTCCCTCTCTCTCTCTCTCAACCCTCTCTGTCGTATGTTGGAAAAATATGTCTTAATCCCATAGGTTGAAACCTCTATTGGAGCCAAGTCGGTGTGACATATTCTATGTCTGGCCAATGAGCATATTTGTAACCTTATGTTTTTAATAGGTCACTCTAACCTTGCAGAAGTCTTGTCAAATGGTTACACATTGGAGTCTTTAGTGTGACATGTTGTGTTTGGTATGTTGTCTTACCACGTGGAGATCTCTGGCTGATAGGCCATACATATCATTTATCAGGGAGACCCTTGGCCGAAAGGCTTAGTTTGGGAAGAAGCCTCATCAATGAAGAAAGGTCTCGCCAATGGGGGAAATCTTGGAGTTTTCGTGGTGTCACAATGACTTTGGTATGAAGTCTTAGTAGTGGATGGAGAGTCTCACCGATGATGAGGGGTCTTCGGTATAACTCTTGGTGAATGGTGGTCTCGGGGTAACTTGGAGAACTCGGTAAGAACTCTAAGCGAAGAGTGGTATTTCTCACTAATAGCATTTTCTTGGTGTCCTCAGAGTAAAATGTGATGGCTCTGTAAGAAGTCTTATAGATGTGTGAAGTCTTTCCAACCATTTGGTGCTCAATGTAACTAAAGGGGTCTCGGTGTGAAGTCTCAGTGATGAATGAAAGTATTGCTGACTACTGATCACTTCAGAGAAAGTCTTTGAACCTCGGTATGATCTATTGGTGAAAGATGATAGTCTTGCCAATGTAAGATATATTGTTTATGTAAATTTTGAACCTTAGTATGAATTCCTAGCGAAAGCGATGAGTCTCACTGACTGGTGGATGCACACGGATTAACATGAAGGCTCGATGTGAGGTCTTGGTGAGAGTGATAGTCTTGCCAAAGGGAAAGTTGAAGTCGATGCAATGGGTGAACTCGATATAACCTCTTGTCAATTGTAAGGACTCTTGGTGATATTGAATGCTAACTATGTTGTCTTCAGGGAGACATGGACAATGTCTCACTAATATTCCAACACAACTTGACATGGTTATCGTAATGGAAGTAATTTTTTTCTTTTAAAAGCACATAACGTGCTCATGTTATAACATGAGCGCGTTATGTGTTTCCCCATTTTTTTCCCATTTGGCCACAAAAGTGTGACCAACTTCATGCACCCACCCTACACCACTATGTTCACATAGCTTATCATCTTCATATGCATTATAACCTAGAAAACTAACTAGCCTAACTATGGAGGGAGAATGAAAAACATATGTGTCATACTTGACACTACCAAGAATACAATCACTATCAAATCTTATGTGAGCTAGGCACAAATGTGCATACATCTAAAATTCCATGGTTAGCAAATCTAAAATTTGTTCATTGTTGAGTGAACATGCTTCTTCTCCCATATCTTCCACTACCTCTTTCTCTTGGTCTTCATTAGAACTTCCAGCTTCATTTAGTTGCAAATTAAAATCCCCAAGGTTGTCAGCTGCATCATTACAATCTAAAGAATCAATGGATTCATCATTACAAACACTATTTTCACCATTTGGAGTTAAATATCCAACAACCTTGTCAAAGAAATAGTCACAATCTAATGTAGCATTCACACTTTCTAAATGCTCATCTCTGTCATAAATATGATTCTTGTTGATGTGTTTTTTATGCACTTTTCAACACAGGTAGTGCATAGGTACAATTCCTCTCTTGAAAGACAATCATCCACAATCAGATTGCAGAACACTATCCCAAGGTCTCTAATGGAAAGTCTTGATAGTGCTTGGAATATCTCAGTTGTTTGATATGATTTGTTGGAATCACAAGGTGGTCTTATGGATGAGTTAGAAAGCATGGGAAGTTGGGTTTGCAAATGCAATTTTAAAGTGCTGGAAGTGAATGAATAGTGGCTATCCACTCAAAACAGTAAGTTGAAACTCAAGTTCATATGATTTATCTTCATGGTGATGCTTTGGGTCCTACTCTAACCAAGCATTAAAATAAACAACAAAAGGAGAAGGGTTAAGAAAGCTATTCTAATCTTAAGCTACGAATGAACAGTAACAATGGTGGCTGCTAAAGTAGACAGACTTCCTAAATTGAGTTTTGCTTGACTAAGAGAAACCTACAGCTACACAAAACCAGTGCAATCTTCTAAGGACTATAGATTTTCACATCACATACACACATGATGTACATGCAATCGAACTAAGTTGTAGCAATAAAGGAAAAATGCTCAGACTAGCTTTGCAAAGTGATTCATCATCAATGAACCACAAAAAACATGAGCTGAAAGTTCATCAAATACTAAAATAGCAAACACCATCACCACTCCCATTCAAGAAACTAACACCTAAACTAGTAGGGAAGTTGAACCATGCATACATAAAAAGCAAACTCAAAAAGAACACCCATAAATCATGCAATGTTACTCTCTATTGCTGTAGAATGTCTTTACAACAGCTCTCCAACCCTTACAAATGAGGGGTAAGCCCCTATTTATAGTTTTCCAAAGCCCAAATGAATGGCTAGGATCAATTTCCAATGAATGGTCCAGATTTTATTACATTAGGGTTTCACCTACCCCTCATTATCTAGCAATTTTAAAATACATTCCTTGTATTTTCCCTGTTTTGTCATCTAGTGGTTAGGTGTTGTAGAAGATTTGTCTTGTAGCTAATTTCCCTTTTTACTATAGCAGAGACTATTTGAAGGCTGCCCTCCATCTAGTGGACTTGCAACATTTTTGATTGGATCAAACAGGTCAGTCGATGACTTGCATCAATGGATTGGTGGCCCCTAATTAGGGCAGAAAGCTCCTTAGAAATCATCATCATCTAGAAAAAGATAGGACAACTCCCTCAATGGGCCTTTCGATAGACCTGCAGAAGGCTTCTTGACTCCTGCAAACATGAAGTGTTGTAAGTGCATTTATACATGAGTTAAGGAAAATGTCAGTCAAACCTACAAATTCCCTACTAGATTTATCCATGCATCATTAAAAGATTCTAATATTCATATTTGGAGCTCATTTGGGCCATAAACATTAATGTGTGCTACAAGGGTGCAAGCACCAGAGGGCGGAAAGACGGTGCAAGAAAGCTAGAAGGAAGACAACGGATGGAAACCAAAATAGCCAGGTAGAAAGAAGGTTCCTGGATGTTTCCAAAACAACCAAGAAGGAAGAAGGTTCCCAAATGTTCAAAACAACTAGGAAAGAGGCAAGCTCCTGGATGTTCAAAACAGCCAGGAAGAGGTGAAGCCCCAGAAATGGCCACGGAGGGGCTGGGCTCTGGAGGGCAGAAGGGAGGTGGCCGTCGAATGTTCAAAATGGCCACGGAGAGGTGGAGCCCCAGAAATGGCTACGGAGGGGCCAGGCTCTAGAGGCTGGAAGGGAGGTGGCCGCCGGATGTTCCAAAATGGCCACGGAGAAGCAGAGCCCTGGAAACAGCCACGGAGGGGCTAGGATCCGGAGGCCAGAAGGGAGGTGGCCGCTGGATGTTCCAAAATGACCATGGAGAGGTAAAGCCCTGGAAAATGCCATGGAGGGGCTGAGATCTAGAGGCTGGGAGGGAGGTGGTTGTCAGATGTTCCAAAATAGCAAAAGGGGGATGAAGCTCCGAAACCACCAAAACTTAACCAAAATTTGATGAAACCTTGGTAGTTCATTTATGCACATCAAACAAATCCTAGATCCAAAAAAGGTTGCCCCCAAAGTCAAAATTGAGGAAACGGGAGCGACGGGGGTCCGTGGATGTTTCCAATAGCCAAGGAGGAAGGGAATTCCAGAGGGAAAGTTCTGAAACCATCAAAACTTAACCAAAATTTGACAAAACCTTGGTAGTTCATTTATGCACTTCAAACACATCCCAGATCCAAAAAAGGCTGCCCCAAAAGTCAAAATTGAGGAAATAGGAGCGATGGGGGTCCGCGGATATTTCCAAAATAGCCAAGGAGGAAGGGAATTCTGGAGGAAAAGTTCTAAAACCTTCGAAACTTAATGGAACATTGACAAAACCTTGGTAGTTCATTTACACACTTCAAACACATCCCCAATCGAAAAAAGGTTTCCCCCAAAGTCAAAATTGAGGAAATGGGAGCGATGGGGGTCCGCAAATGTTTCCAAAATAGCAAAAACAGGACAAAAGGCAGAAAAGGGGATGGTGGACCTCATTTCTCCATGGATTTGAATACCCCAAGTAGGTGAATTTGGGTAGGGGGTTTGATTGTTTAAAGGCACATGACCAATTGGGATTAGAAATGGGGCATGCAAAATAAGATAAGAGCAAAGCAGCCTGACAGGAAAAAAAAGGGGGTCCCTGCCTACGGCGGGACATGTTTGCAAAACATGCACAAAAAATGGTGACTCACTGGGGAAATGCTCTAGAGCATTTTGATGACAAACTAGAATCACAAACCCAGAATCTTTGGTTCTGACCTTCAAACTAGGGCAAATAGACCAGATGCCCAACCAAAGGATCAAAACCATTAGCCAACCCAACCTTCAGTATGCTAAAAATCTAAGTGTGTGCAATTTCGTTAATTGCCATTCTTTAGTTGCTACAGGAACCCAAGCTCCGTGAAGTTAAGCTACATAGTTTATTCTAACTCTAAAAGCATCCAGGACATTGCCTCACTGCCAGTTAGGTGTCCATAGCCTTGATGAGGTTATCACTGTGATTCTCCTGAACATTGCTCTACTGTCGGTCAGGCATCCATAGCCATGGTAGAGCTGCTCAGATACCCCTAAAAAGTTAAAATTTCTCTTTCTTTTAATTTTCAATGTTTTCTTTCTTTCTTTTTTCTCTTTTCAGCTCTTTTATTTCAACCCGCAAGCATTGAAGCTCACACTCAAGGCTTAGAATCACAGTGGCACTAGAGCAAGATTTTAGATTTTTCACTTAACTAGACTTCACAAAAGGCCCTATAGTGACCGTTGAATTCCTAAAATGTGTAAGAACTATAAGATTTCAGAATACGTCAGAGTCAGACTAAACCAACAACTTATCCTCTTTGAATCAAACACCCAGATCACTTGACACTAACATAAGACCTTCACCATCCACTCTAAAGACTTGATTAGAGTTTGACAAAGAAATACATAGAACAACCCCATGCAATAAGTATGAGTGTTGTGCGCACAAATGTGCCTAGCTAAAAGCAGAGGGACACCGAGCAAAGAAACAACAAAGAAAAGCAAACAACCTACACAAACCAACTAACCTAACGAAAGCAAAAAAGCGGAGTATTTATAGGAAACCTATACTACTCAAAAATGAGCTATGTACAAAGATATTTACAAAGCACTATGTTCAGGCACGGCAAGCTGACATTAATGTTCATTGGATTTTGCAAAGCATGCAGAAGAAAATGGGAAATCATTATCATTCTTAACCATGCAAATTTATCTTTATATTCTGAAAAAAGAAATTCACCATTGTAGCACTCAAGTTCAATCATGTCATCATGAAAAATCAGCAATTGAGGAGGCTCATTGAACCCATGGTTAATTCATAAACAGGTTTTTTTTTCCTCATTCCCATAATCAAAATAATAAGTGCAGCTATGAGAAATGATAGGGGCAAGGAAGGATAAAAATTGGATGTCGTCACACGGAGGTGGTAGCGTTGGACAGTCAAGAGCAAGTAAAACATCATTGATCATTGCATTGGTAGCCTTAGGCGGGCACGGTGGAGGGTGCATCTCTTTGGATAGTAAGCATGCATAAGGCTAGGAGGATGGGGCAGTAAACAACTCTTTCAATCTACCAATGGGACCCACAACCTCCACTGGTTGTTCCTTGAGGAAGTACACCTCGTCTGAGTGGGTTTCCATTGCCAAAACCTCTTCTTGATTGTTGTCTTCAAGGGGCAGCATGCTGTCCCATCTCCTTTCCCAGGTGTTAGCCTTATTTTCATGATGTTCAATGTCATGGGATGATGACATATATGAATCCATCCTATTGCAGCCATCTAAATATGAGGGAAGATCAACAACAATCATGGAAAAAGGGTTGCAAGTTGCATCTTGTAGTCGGTCAGGTGCTTCATCTCTATTAGCATCTATCTCAGGACCTCCACCTTTGTCTTCTTCTTTTTGTTGTTCATATATCTCATCATGATGTTCCCTCGTTTCTTCTTGCTCACTATCACTATAAATGGAGAAGGAGCTCCTCTCCCAATCTGGAAACTCTAGTGCATCGCTATTTGAGGGCTCAAGGAGTATGTATTCATCACTATCATATTTTGGGATGTGCTCTTCCTCGGCATGAGCATACCTCCATAGTGTAGATCCCAATGGAAAGAAGTCATCAATTGATGGCACCTCGTCAACAGGACCAAATTCTACTGCACAATTTCCCTCCAAGGGTTTAGCATAAAGCCTATCGTTCATGGTGTGAAAATGTTCTTCGAGAGGAAATTCTTGATGATTGGTGGACAACATTCCCGCTTGATCTACTTCATCGCTCTGAAGTCTGAGATTGTATTGCTGTCCTTCTATTGTTGCCCCAACATCCTGTTGAGGTCCACCTTTAGCCGAGTTGTCACTTGGCTCTGACTCTTGGTCTTCTACTTTGATCCGAGTAGCAAGTAGAGGAGGTTGGGCACTTGGCTACCTTGCTTTTCCTCTAACTTGTTTCATGGCTTCTTGGCATAGTTCACATGTGAACTTCGAGTGTGATGAATCATGAAGTCTACACCAATTTGGCAATAGTAGCACCTCCAAATTGACTTGGTATTTTAGCTCCGACCAATCCTTTCCTAATCTAGAGACTTGTTGGTCATATCTATCCATGATCAGGTCCTCCTCATCACTTGAAAAAGAAGCATGATGGTAGACAGCCGTAGTGAGTGGTTGCTCCCACTCCTCCAAATCTACATTTTTAGATTCTTGATCGCTATCATTATAGATGGAGAGTTCTTCCAATCTAATTTTTCTTATGCTTTTACCATCTCCTTCTACTACCCCAAGGTTTTTAGCCTCCTCTTCTTCCTGATCTTTAGCATCTTCATTGGCTATCCCAGCATGCACAGCTGTAGACTTCATTGGTTAATCATCACCTACCAATTTCTCTTCTTCTAGAGTGGAGGAATTCCCTTGATTGGTGGAGGGAAGGCCTTCTAAATTAATTTCAACCAGATTTTCACCAAGGCACCTTGCTGTCCTAGTGAAATCTGTCTCTTCCTCCTGATTTTCAACTTCGATATCTGCTGCTCCAACATCAACTTGTATCGAGTTTCTTGGTTCATCTTCATTCTTCTATCCTATAGATGTTGACAACTATTTTGCTCATGGGATAACTTCTCTTCATTGGGAGTTGGTTTCTCTAACTTATTTGAACAACCCTTGTCTTGAGCAATGATGTTGTCACATGATGGACACATAAATTCTGAATGTGGTGCATTGTGAAATCTACACCAACTTGCCATTAGTACTTCCTCCAATCTTGGTCCATCCTTGCTGCTCAAATTTTCCTAGATCAGCTCCTTGAATGCCTTGGTTTCCATGGTTGTCAACTCTTCCTCTGGGTTTGCAAGGGCTAAAGGCAGATAGATTTCCTAGAAGGGGATTTCTCCTTGCAAGACCTTTTCAATTCTACTAAAAAAAGTCAGACACCCCAACTCATTGTGCCTAAGTGCAATGGATCCGACATCCATCTGCTAACGCGAATTGTTGCAATGGCTTCTTCAGTCTCTTATTCAAACGTGCATGTAACTGAGTGATGTCGAATTGTGCATGCTGCTCCATTTTGACTTAGCTTCTTTTTCCTTCAAAAATTTCTAATTTTTAGCATTGAAAGAGATCTCCCTATCTTAGATTTCTTCTTTGAAAGTGTTCTTTTCGATTTCCAACTTTCAGCTCTGTAGCCTCAACATGTCATGCCCTCCTTCTAGCACCAGTTCTGTTGATGGCGTTAGGAGGAGGAGGGCATAAAATGAATCACTTCCAACCTTCAGCCTTGTATTCCCAACTTGTCAGCCCTCCTTCTAGCGCCAGTTCTATTGATGTGTTTTTTATGCACTTTTCAACATAGGTAGTGTGTAGGTACATTACCTCTCTTGAAAGATAATCTTCCACAATCAAATTGCAGAACACTATCCCAAGGTCTCTAATGTCATGTCTTGACAGTGCTTGGAATCTCTCAGTTGTTTGATGTGATTTGCTAGAATCACAAGGCGGTCTTATGGATGAGTTACAAAGCATGGGAAGTTGGGTTTGCAAATACAATTTTAAAGTGTTGGAAGTGAATGAACAGTGGTTGTCCACTCAAAATAGCAAGTTGAAACTCATCAAGTTCATTTGATTTACCTTCATGGTGATGCTTTGGGTCCTACTCTAACCAGGGATTAAAATAAACAACAAAAGGAGAAGGGTTAAGAAAGCTATTCTAATCCTAAGCTATGAATGAATAGTAACAATGGTGGCTGCTAAAGTAGATAGACTTCCTAAACTGAGTTTTGCTTGACTAAGAGAAACCTACAGCTACACAAAACGAGTGTAATCTTCTAAGGACTGTAGATTTTCACATCACATACACACATCATGTACATGTAATTGAACTAAGTTGCAGCAATAAAGGAAAAAATGCTCAGACTAGCTTTGTAAAGTGATTCATCATCAATGAACCACAAAAAGCATGAGCTAGAAGTTCATCAAATACTAAAATGGCAAACACCATCACCACTCCCATTCAAGAAACTAACACCTAAACTAGTAGGGAAGTTGAACTATGCATACATAAAGAGCAAACTCAAAAGGAACACCCATAAATCATGCAATGTTACTCTCTATTGCTGTAGAATGTCTTTACAACAGCTTTCTAACCCTTACAAATGAGGGGAAAGCCCCTATTTATAGTTTTCCAAAGCACAAATGAATGGCTAGGATCAATTTCCAACGAATGGTCCAGGGGTATGTGCAGGATCATCATGCAAAAAATAGGCCCTTAAGTGGCAAAAAATTCAGAAAAATCAGTGTTAGGCAACTTGACGTAAATATTTGAATAAGTTATCTATATTATTTAAAAAATATGTAAGAATAGAATTTGTAGAAAATTGAATTTAGTTTCTAAAATACTAGGTTTATTTAAAAATAAATAAAATCTATTTGGTGAAAATTTGAAATTTCAATGTAGTAGTACTTAAATTTGGGAAAAAATAAGAAGTAGGTGTATGTCGACCACCCTAACCATAATAAAATGATAATATTTTTGTAAGATTTTATATATAAGTAGAGGACTCATGTTTGGATGTGATGCATATTTTTTATAATTTTTTCCAAGTAAATAATTAATTATGAATTTTTATTACAACTTTTAAAAAATATAAAAACTCATCTGTTTGACCACCTTAACTTGGTCAAAACTTCATGAAATTTAATTTTTCTTTTTTTTAATCCTATAGTATGTGAAGCATAGAATGTGACGCATATTTTGGATTCAAAAAATATGATACCATTTGAAAATCATAGATGTTTTTCAATCAGCCTATCGATTAGGACTTTAGTCGTAATTCTAATAGAAAATGAATAATAATTATTTATTAAATTCAAATTAAATCATAATTTATAGTTTTGGAATGTTGAGAATCTCCTCTAAAAACCCTTTTCATTTCATTAATTTTGGGTAAAAAAAAGTCGTCAGCCACATACCCTCGTAATATTGCCACTTTTTGGCACACCATGATCCTGCACATACCCCCAAATTTGATTACATTAGGGTTTCACCTACCCCTCATTATCTAGCAATTTTAAAATACATTCCTTATCTTTTCCCTATTTTTTCATCTAGTGCTCAGGTGTTGTAGTAGATTTGTCTTGTAGCTAATTTCCCTTTTTACTGTAGCAGAGACTATTTGAAGGCTGCCCTCCATCTGGTGGACTTGCAACGGTTTTGATTGGATCAAACAAGTCGGTCGATGACTTGCATCAATGGATTGGTGGCCCCTGATTTGGGTGGAAAGCTCCTTAGAAATCATCATCATCTAGAAAAAGGTAGGACAACTCCTTCAATGCGCCTTTTGATAGACCTACGAAAGACTTCTTGACTCCTACAAACACGAAGTGTTGTAAGTGCATTTATACATGAGTTAAGGAAAATTTCAGTCAAACCTACAAATTCCCTACTAGATTTATCCATGCATCATCAAAAGATCCTGATATTCATATTTGGAGCTCATTTGGGCCATAAACATTAATGCGTGCTTCAAGGGTGCGAGCACTAGAGGGTGGAAAGATGGTGGAAGAAAGCCAAAAGGAAGACAGTGGAAGGAAGCCAAAACAACTAGGAAGAAAGAAGGTTCCTAGATGTTTCCAAAACAATCAAGAAGGAAGAAGGTTCCCAGATGTTGAAAATAGCTAGGAAGGAGGCAAGCTCCTAGATGTTCAATATAGCCAGGAAGAGGCGGAGCCCCGAAAATGGCCACGGAGGGACCAAGCTCCAGAGGCCAGAAGGGAGGTGGCCGCCGGATGTTCAAAATGGCCACAGAGAGGCAGAGCCCTAGAAATGGCCACGAAGGGGCCGAGCTCTAGAGGCCAGAAGAGAGGTGGCTGCCAGATGTTCCAAAATGACCACGGAGAGACGGAGCCTCAGAAACAGCCACAGAGGGGCCAGGCTCTAGAGGCTAGAAGGGAGGTGGCCGCTAGATGTTCCAAAATAGCCATGGAGAGGCAGAGCCCTAGAAATGGCCACGAAGGGGCCAGGATCTAGAGGCCGGGAGGAAGGTGGGTGCCAAATGTTCCAAAATAACAAAAGGGGGATGAAGCTTTGAAACCACCAAAACTTAACCAAACTTTGACAAAACCTTAGTAGTTCATTTATGCACATCAAACACATCCCAGATCCAAAAAAGGTTTCCCCCAAAGTCAAAATTGAGGAAACGGGAGCGACAGGGGTCCGCGGACGTTTCCAAACAATCGAGGAAGGGAATTTCAGAGGGAAAGTTCTGAAACCATCAAAACTTAACCAAACTTTGACAAAACCTTGGTAGTTCATTCATGTACTTCAAACACATCTTGGATCCACAAAAGGTTGCTCCCAAAGTCAAAATTGAGGAAACGGGAGCGAGAGGGGTCCGCAGATGTTTCCAAAACAACCAAGGAGGAAGGGAATTCTGGAGGAAAATTTCTGAAACCATCAAAACTTAATGAAACATTGATGAAACCTTGGCAGTTCATTTACACACTTCAAACACATCCCTCATCCAAAAAAGGTTTCCCCCAAAGTCAAAATTGAGGAAACGAGAGCGATGGGGGTCTGCAGATGTTTCCAAAACAGCAAAAACAAGACAAAAGGCAGAAAAGGGGATGGTGGACCTCATTTCTCTGTGGATTTGAATACCCCAAGTAGGTGAATTTGGGTAGGGGGTTTGATTGTTTGAAGGTACATGACCAATTGGGCTTAGAAATGGGGCGCGTAAAACAAGATAGGAGCAAAGCAGCCTATTGAGAGCAAAAAAAGGGGGTCCCTACCTACGGTGGGGCGTGTGTACAAAACATGCACAACAATTCTTATGACAACCACTTTGACTTGCACATTCATCTTTATGGATTGATCACAACCTCACACTCATTAATTTGAGATAAATTATCATATTCTAATATATCCCCATCATATTTAGACATAACATCCTCATAACCAACTCTATGAACCTCAACATCTAATGCATTTTCAAATTTAATCTTCTCAATAATATCAATCCAGTCAAGAATTTGACTAATTCTTTCTTGTTTCAAAGATTTTGTCCACTAGACTGAACTAGGTTCATAAGCTTTCATAAATAAATCAATTCATATAGAATCCTTAGGTCTGAAACAACTGGGGATTTCCTTAGTTGCAATTGAAAACCTCAAAAACAATTCTTTGGGTGATTCATTTTCTAGTCTTCTTAAATTTAACAATTCCCTAACATGCATCATGGAATCATTACTAATTGCAGCTAGCTCAGGATGTATATGGGGCTGATCATATGAAAAACATTGAGATGAATTAATTGGGACAACAATACTACATCCATCTTGAAGATTAGACTCATCATCTATCTCATTCTTTGACTGCATACATAATGTATTTTCAACTTCTGGGGTAAAATCACATTGCATACTCTCATCAAAATATCTCAAGAATAGAATCTTAAGTTTCTTATAAGAAAATACACTTTCCAAGGGCAAGCTACTAAACCATTCACTTGCATCCTCCTCAAGAGATCTTACAAATAATTTCATGTATGCATCTTCTACACAAATCTAATTATCCTTCATGAAATCATAAAATGATTGTACATGTTGAATGGATGACTCATCTTCCCTCCCATTAAACTTAAGCATGTACCTCTTTAATTCAATAGGGAAAGGATTTGGATAACCTTGGATATGACTGAAATTTAGAGGGTTATACTTTTCTAAGAAACACAATCTTCTCTGTTGACATGACTAAGAATTTTGACTTGTCATTGCATTACTGGGAACCATACATGGATGGTTACATTGGTGATACATCTCTACTTGTTCTTTCACAAGGTCTTTACATCAAGTTACACAATTACTAAATTAGAAGTATAATATTCAGCATGCTCCTCACAAAATGCCTAACTAAAATTTACATCAAAGAAGCATATAAAATCACCACTAATGATTCCTTGCTTAGTAACATTCTTCACCTGATAAGGAACATGATTTGAGCTTAGAACAAGAATACCTAGATATTGCAGCAGTTGTTTCTTTCTTTTTGGTTGGAGACTAGAAGATATTCTTCAATTCTTAGGTTCCTTTTTCATAAACACCAAATTCTTGCAGAGGAATAATTTCAAACAATTGGAATCCATTTGAGACAAATTTTCATTTTGGGTTATTCACAACAGTAGAGTCACACTCTTCTTTTCATATTAGCAGATACTTTGGCTCATTCATCCCTAGTAGAGTCACCATTTTGATGGTTCCCAAATCAACAAAATGTTAGGATTTAAAATATAGCCAAATTTTATGCTTAACCCTAACACTAGACTTGGCCAACTTAACAGGAAATAAGCAATTTCCCCTTCACTTCAGGCTCCACAGGACCTAGGTAGGTAGACCTTGGTAATACTCTTGGATTCCTAAACATTTCAGCAAAGTATTAGATTTAAGCATATTACTCTCAACATATTTAATCAGAATACGAATGATTCAAATATAGAATGGCTTAATTCTGATTCCATATCACCTACTCATCCTTGAGAGACAATTTAATGTAAAACCTACACCTAACAGAAAGAGGGTATAGAAGGACTTCGATAATTTGATTTTTTTTTGGAAAAACATCAAGCCTTCAATAGACCAATACTTGATCCTGAGTCACAAATTCAAACTTGAAACCATAGTAGAAATAATATGAACAAACGGAACTCAATCAGTGCATTTCAAGATGTTAATTCCTTACATTAACAAATTCACTTATCTTTTCATTCAAACCTTTCTTATAAATCCAATTTGTGCACCCAAAACCACAAACATTTACTCAAAGATTTTAATTCTTTCCTTGGAAGAAACCTATGAATAAACATTACTATCACATAAAACACTGTGAAGACAAGTTTCAAATACCCTTGATATTCTAAAATTTGTATGGACTTGAATAAAAAACTTGAGATTAGAACTACTTGAACAAAGAGATTTAACTCTTTCCTTGAAAGATACTAGTGAGCAAACAATACATTTACAAAAGACCTGTAAAGCCGAATCAAAACCTCATCAAGGTATTCAATTCATATAACTAGAAGTGTACAAAATTGGAGACAATCTCATGAGAATAACATTGCAATTCCAGATGCTAATTCACCTATTCATAAAACCAAACTACTGTATCAATATTTCTAATTTGTAACTTAAAACTCAACACTAGCCTATTTATAAGCTTTGAAAAATTAAAAAAAATTGAGACCCTATACAAAAGAGAAAGGAGGAGAATAAATAGAAGAAGAAAGACCTCTAGATTTAATCTTCTTTTTCCACATGTCTTCTTCAAATCTAATTTTCTTCTACCATCAGTCCTTCCTCTCTCCTCTCTTTGTAACTGAAAAATACTTCCCTTGATCTATACATTTCCCCTTTTGCTCTAACTAAAAAATATTCCCATCATATCCATTATTGTCACGCATGTATCCACCCTAGCATACTAATTTTCACTACAACATCTAACAAAAATATCTATCCATTTATGCCTTGACTAGGGTCAATGGTTCATTTCATGACTCCTTTGTTAATACTAGCATGAAGATTAGATTTAATGCATGTCACGGCATTGCAACTATTTCATCTAACAAAACCTTCTAGCCTTTGTGCTTCGATGGATGCACAAACACTACACAACGCTTGATCCATAACTTCCATGTTGGAACGACAAGGGGGTGCTAGGAATGGCATAGGTATGACATTAAATCTACCCATTAGCACTTGCTTGAAAACTTTAAGAACTTTCTCAACATATGCGTTCTTGTAATTATCATTGCAAATGAGCTTGGGGAAAAAAAGATATAAAGTATGGAGAAAAATGTTTTTAATTAATTCATTTATGTTTTACTTTCTCCACAATTCATGTCACAACTACCGGGGATCTCTACTTCCAAACCACCACTTATCGCACCATTGCAAAGAAAGAAACATTGACTAGTGATAGGGGATAGGGAGGAGTAGAATTTCATGCATCTCCAATGAAAAGAGGAGAGAACAAAATAAATTAGTGACGTGCGATGTACATTACACCATCGCTAATTCTACACAAGAAAAGCCAAAGCAATCAACAATGTGCAATGTGATGCTCCTCCATGTGTTTTGGATGCACCGACAAATGCTCATAGTGGTCAATAAGTTCTTGCATCATCCTCCTATTGCACAAAGAAATTTCCTCAAAAATTTTTGATACATTTTCACTGCAAGTGGAGGCTGCTCCATCTGGTGCTTGAAACTCCCTTGATGTGAAATTAATAGGGCATGATAAATATTCCATTACATTCAATTTCCCTCCACCGTTTTCCCTCTTTTCTCCCCATCTGTAATCCTTTGCAAGTCCATGACTCTTTTTGATGCATTTCCTTCTACTATTGCGGTCTTGCAAGAGAGGCCTTTTCTTCATGTAAAGTTTATGATACATGAGTGTGACCACCGAGTAGTAACTCATGACAATTAGCATAACTCAACTTATCACTCACCAAAGTAGGCCACTTAAGAAAATTTTAGGGGTATCTCTAAGTGCTGCAACTGATTTCCACACATAGGCACTTCAAATTTCTCTCAAATTTGAAGGTGCCAACAGTACGTTCTAAAGACTCTAACAAGGAAGTGGTGATGGTTCCTCCAGCTCCACCATGAACAAGATGGGGGCAAGAATACTTTGATTTTGATGACTCAGATTGATGTTTTTTTTCCTTTTTTTTTGTTTTTGATGACACTATAGCCACCTTGTGAGGATCTTCCTCTTCACCATGTTTGTGTTTTTTTGTTTTTATTGTTGATGTTGAAATTTTTCAGGTTGGTGTGTTGGAGAAATGCACAACTTCCTAACTTTAATGATAGGTATGGTTTTTGTGGGAGGTATGCAAATTTTTTCTTGGGCTATGAATGGAGAATCCTCTTTGGTCAACAAGGACAAGGTGATTCAATGATACTGCAGCAACAAATTTTTTGTTTTAAGGAGTTGGCATGTCTTCATTCAAAGGATTTGGAGTTTGGTCATTTACTCTTTTAATTTCTACACCGATTACATGTATCTAATTAGCGTACATCTCAAATTTTGATGGAAATGATATCCAAATCAAATGAAATGTAAATGTAATTGAGCCTAATGCTTGTTGCTCCCTTATTCAATAAAAGGGATTTCTAGGCTCATTACATGGGTCATATTCTTAGGTCCCAATATGGCCTAGTTAAAAAGCTAAGTTGAGAAAAGGAATTTTGTAGAGAATATAGATGAATAGATCAGTAAATTTTCTTGGGTATGAATCCTATATGTAAATTTAGTCTTATATTGGTTTTATTGAAGTTACCGATATTGAAAAAAATCGTAGTTTAGAAAAAAAATACTCTCCTATGTATCTTTATTACAAGTTATAAATGAATATTAATGGTATTCTCATTTGTCCTCATTTGTTCCATTGAATGTATGATTCAGTTTTACCTTTAAATCAAAGATTTTATAAAATTATTTAAAAGAGTTATAGATTTGTGAGGAATTGTATAGGATTTGGTAAGAAGTTATTGTTTCAGGCATTGTGAGTTTTCATACTACAAAGTATTATGAAAATATTCTACCAACCTCTAAATTAAATAGCTTATATACTAGGTATGTGCAGGATCATGATGGGCCAAAAAGCGGCAATATGATGGGTATGTAGCTGATGACTTTTTTTTTACTCAAAATTGATGAAACTAAAAGGGTTTTTAAAGGAGATTCTCAGCTTTCTACCGATATAAATTATTTTTTACTTTGAATTTAATAAGTAATTATTATTCATTTTCTATTCAAATTATGACTAAAGTCTTGATTGATAGGCTAATTGAAAAACATCTATAGCTTTCAAAAGTTATCACATTTTTGAATTCAAAACATGTGTCACATTCTATGTTTCACATACTATAGGATTAAAAAAGAAAAAGTGAATTTCATGAAGTTTTGACCAAGTTAAGGTGGTCGACATACAATTTTTTATATTTTTAAAATTTGTAATAAAAAATTCATAATTAATTATTTACTTGAAAAAATTACAAAAAATATGCATCACATTGGGGCACGAGTCCTCTACTTATATCTAAAATCTTATAAAAAATATTATCATTTTATTGTGGTTAGGTGGTCAAACAACCACCTTTTCCTTGAAATTTAAGTACCATACATTGAAATTTCAAATTTTCACCAAATAGTTTTTGTTTTATAAAAAACCTTGTAGTGTAGAAACTACATTCAATTTTCTATAGATTCTATTCTTACATATTTTTGAAATAATATATATAACTTATTCAAATTTTTACGTCAAGTTTCCTAGCTCTGATTTTTCTAAAAAAATTTCCACTTAAGGGCTTATTTTTTCCATGATGATCCTACACATACCCTACTATTGGTTCTTGCATATTTGACTCCATTGTCCCAATTGATGAAGGATTGATCTATGTGTTAGATAACCTTGCATAAAATGATCTACTAGCATACCTGACCATAGGTTTAAAATAAGAACAACATTCAATTAAAAATATTTTCAATTAAAATGTATGGGTTTGGAATACCCCTAATTCCTAGAAAACAGATAATCATCTACTTAAAGGTCTGGAAAATCTTCAGTGAAGTGCATTTATTTGCAATAAGTAGGAAAAAAAATTGTGTATGAATGTGTTACCAATGGGATATGCCTGCTTTGAACATAATAAGGAAAACCCTCCTAGGTCCCACAAAGCCTAAAGAGTAGGAGTAAAGACCTTAGAATACTTTACTTGTTGTGTTGGCCACTAACCATGAAGTTACTTAAACATAAGGGTTGGCTACCCTTTAGAGGATTTCAAGGTTCTGCTAGAAAAATCAGCAATAGAAATGGTGACTTTGTTGTGGAGAATTTTGAATCTCCAGTTGTAGATTGATATTTCATAGAGTCATATTATTTGGTGAATCTAAACACCTGGTTCAGAGTGAGAAGTTTTCAGACCTAGAAGTAGTTTTGTTTCAGAAAATTTTTAAAGAATTTGTGTGACTCTACTATGGAAAAATACCCAAAAGTAAGTTTATCTTTGAAGAAGTTTCGTACTGCTTGAAGTTCAATCCTTTGTGAAGAGAGGTGGTGACTCTATCTAAAGAACCTATTGAAGATGTGAAGAAAGTTCCAGATCTACAATATTTTCAATGAGGAAGAAAAAATCCACACTAGTTGCAACATATCCAGGTATTTTTCATTTTGGTTCTCAAGAAGGATGCATTTGTATATGAAAACCATATTTGAAATTAATGAAAATTTGGTTCCCTATTGAGTAAATAAGAATTAAGAAATGGAAATGGTAATATTACTAAGGTGCAATTTGAAGTTTCTATATTATGGTGAAGAAGTATGTTTATTAAGAAAGTCTTAAATAAATTGAGGTAGAAATTTGTATTTATAAAAGCTTAATATTATGTGGTAAATGAAGTCTAAATTACCCTGTGAAACAAAAAAGTTCATAAGAAAGAGTTTATAAAGGTGTAAGAACGTATATCATCAATATATGCATCTTTGTATGCTTCCTAGTGCAATAATCATGTAATCAGCTCTAGTTATATTGTAAGAGAAGTTTTAACTCTGAAAGATATAGAACAACTAATTTTAGTGGAATTAATGGTTACCCAAATGTTATTCCACCTGAAATCAAAGATAAGTTACCAAAATTCAGTGGTACAAAATATGAATCAGCCAAAAAGCATTTGCTATAATTCAACAATTTAATGCATGACTATGAGGTAGATCATGAGGATAAAATTATGAGACCATTTGTTCAATCTTTGAAAGGAGACATAATTGATTGGTTCTCTAATTTACTAGTGTGCTCTATCTATTCTTGGGTAGAGTTCAAAGTAGTATTCATAGAGAAATTTGGTGAAAGAATCAATGCTAGTTCCATGATAAATAATTTTATGAGTGCATTAAAAAAATAAGAGGATGAGTTAGTTCCAACATTCAACCGAAGATTTGCTAAAACATTCAGGGATATTCCTGAGGTTTTGAGACTAAGTGATGCAGTGTGTTTGGTTGTTTATTTTGGATCTTTTGATAGTAATATGAGCTATCTATTGAGAGATAAGGATCCTAAAACTTTGCATTAGGCCTATGGTATAGCCATGAACATCGAAAACAACCAAAAGTATGGGATGCAAAGAATTTATTTGAATACAAGTGTTTGTTGCCTTGAGATACCAATTGTTGATGAAAGGTGTAATGCAAAAATTAAAGATGAATGTCAAAGCGCCTACACCCCTATTGTTTTATCTTGTACATCATTCCATAATGAGGATCACATAAAGCCCAAAACAAATAATCAAGAAGTTGCATAAATTTGTGACCCTATAATCTTTGTTCAGGCCGTCTCTTGCATAAGAAGATATGAAGAAGAATCATCATATGATCTTTATGCAAGGTTTATAGATACTTTTTCTTCATTTCCTAAATGTTACAGACCTGAAAATTCATAATGAATTGATTTGTTGTACAAATCTTATGAACCAGGTTTGAGTGCTTTGCCAAAGGAGTTGAAACCTATTGAGCTTGACCAAGTGTGTGAATACTTTTCTCTTTTTGAGAAAATTAGAGATGATCACCAGGAAACTATCATATTTTCAACCTGTGATGATAATGATTTTGTGGCTCTACATGAGCTAAGAAATGAGATACAACATAAGGAAGAAGAGAGTAGAGCCAAGGTTGAAAAAACATGCCTTAATGAAGAAAATGAAATGTTTGTCTTCAATTATTCTAAAGATTCCAATACTTGCACTCCTATGGAAGACATAAGAATGAGCATTGAGTTTAAAAATTCTAAACACAATTGCAATATAGACATGTCCTCTTGTTGTAGTAATGATGTTGGTAATAAATATAATCACTCCTCTAATAGTCATGTTTTTCCTCATAAATGAGAGATTGGAATTTTTTCTATAAATGAAAAATATTATGATAATAATGAAAACACATGTTTGTTTGAGAACGAACAACTTCATTCATGTAAAGAGTTTTCAAAGTGTGAGTCATAAATGTTAACCACTGATGAAGCCAATGAAATTAAAAACCTGTGTATGCTCTTCTAATGATTGTAATGATTTTGAATACATTAATGATATGGAAGATTTATATCTTCATGTTAAGGAGGCTGGGGTTTTTATAATAGCAATGAATGTAATAGAAAAACCCTTCTTTGATGAGCCTCCATCTTCACTAGAAATGAGAAATGATGATCTTTATTGGTACAAAGATAATCCACTCTATGTTGAGAACTCTGATGATGCATCTAATATAGAGTTAGAGTGGGGCCTGAAGTAAACAAAGCAACACATTGATGAGCTCCTCAAGGGAAGTACATATGATTTTTTTATATTTGATACAGATGTTGTAGATAAGGTTGAATATCATGATGCTAGTTACTTGGAAGAGTATGAACACTTTTAGTTTCTAGTTCAACAGGGAGGTATTTTGATGGAGCATGACAATGAGAGGAATAACGAGGAATGTTATTTTCAGTATGAACATGTTTCATGTGATGAATATAACACATGTGTGTCATGTGATGATGAAATTTTTTAGTTTATGCCTAGTTTTACAATGCAGAATGACAGAGATCACATTAGCAATGGTATGCTTGGAAAATTTGTGAGAGATGTTAATGAAAATATTTGTAAACAAATAGATTTTAAGGGTAACTATATATTTCTTCTTGGGAAAAGAGGATTATACATGTTGCAGTGGTATGGAAGAGGTAAAAGTGGATGGAGGAAAGTTAGTTTGTTCAATAGATTGGTCTTTGACAAGGACAAGATTCTACCCTAAGTTTAGTGGCTTGGTGCCACTAACTAGAATTGAAGTTTGGTTATATTGCAGGGTGCACACTAAAAAATTTCACCTCATATAAAGGTTTTAGATGGGATGAAAATTGGATCTCCCATTTTAGGTCTTTATGGCCTCTAAATATATATATATATATGTTGGTTTTCCTAGTTTTGTCTTTTGTGCTTGGTTTGCTTCACCCATGATTTTGGGATCTCACCATGCCTAGGAGAGGAATGTGTCCCCAACTGTAGCCACTGATGGAATCCCTCAAAAAATTCTTTGGATTCCATTTTAATTTTTGCAAATTATTGGCTAGGACCCTTGTTTTTGGCTTAGGGTTATGTTCCTTACTATTGTTTTAGGGTTTGTATCACCAAAACCCCTCACATTTAACCTATCATTCCAAAAACCCTTGGTGGTTCTAATTTTACATTGAACTGATGTTCCCAATAGCTGGTCATTCAAGTTTCCTTTTATTCCATTGAAATAATTGTGTTCATTGGCCCCTTGAGTTTAGGTTTTTCGGTCACCTCAATCCTTGTTAGTATTAAAATTTTCCTATGATCGGGCTTGATTTTAACCACTAAAATTTTTAGCCTTCATTCTTATGAGTCAAGTTCTTGTTGGCCTAGAGGTGGCCCCATTTTTAAATTAACTTTTGTAGCATATGAAAAGTTAGGTTTTCATGTTGATCATTCGATTATCGAGGGTTGATCACCACTGTTTCTCATGCACCCATTGATCCTATTCCTTATTATTTTATTTTCATAGGCTATCATACTACAATCACATGTCTTTGTCATTAGAATGCCCCTTCTCCTTGGAAAAGATAGTTGGTACCATTAGAAGAAGATCAATGACAGTTATTAAGAAATATGGCCACATCTTGACCACTCCCCGCGTGCCCTTGTTCATTTATTTCATATTATTTTAAAACACACGAGCTAGCGGGTGATGCCCACATGTCATGTCTAATGGTGGGACTAGTGTTTCCAAAAGGTCAGTGGACGTAGCTTTGAGAAAGATCAATGATATACTGTGCAACACGTGTCCTCGTCAGGACCGTTCCCCATGCACTCGTTCGTCTTGTGCATTAATGAGAGATAATCACATGGGCTAGTGGGTAGGGTGACATCTGTCACTTTTTGTGGGACCTTCTAGGCTTTGAAGATGATGATTGCTTCATAAAGAAAGGAGATCAATGGTCGATGGTGGGTGACATGGGTCAATCTTGATTTCTCCCACCATCCCATGAGGGGCCCACTTGTGTCCCATTTTTTAAGTGGGAAAGTGCTACATGGACATTCTCAAGGCTTTGATAGACTTTATTGGAGTTGGAATGATAATAAATTTAGTTGATATGGCACTATGATAAAAATGGTGCCATTTTTGAGATTATTCTTTAAAGTACATGTTTGGGATTCTGGTCATCAATTCTAACAATTATTCATACATGTGGGAAGGTGAAAATAAAACAAGGCAGGGTACAAACCAATATTCTAATATTGAATAAAGATTAATCCTCACTATTTTTCTATTAAGAAATACAAATGTATTAATTCTCGTGGGTGAGTGGGTAAGCATGGCATGACAGGTTTTAATTGATGCTAAATATGTGGTCGAAATATGTGTACAGAGTGGACGTATATCTACTTGGGGATTTTTTTATTAGGAAAATGCATTAATAACACAATTAAGCTTTATCACGATTGGTTACACTAGTGATAACTAACTGTTGATTTATTTTTAAAACATGATCAATCATGGTTGAGATTTTAAAAAATTGAAGTAGACTGTTGTCAGCTCGAGTGCATAAGATTTTCTTGAGTATTAATGGTTGGAACACTTGCATTGCTTGATATAATGAGGACCCATGGCCATATTTTTCTTTCAGAATTTGTATTTGGAGATTTACAATTGGGTTTAGTCTAGAAGCAAAATTGGTGAGATTTTTTTGGGTCTTCTTGTTCTATTTCTTGAGAAGATGAGTAAGTCAGGCAAGTTTATCAAGCCAGTCTAAAGGCCTATGATATTGATTTTTCTTGAATCTAAGGAAATTTCTCCAAAGGATGAAATTGAGACAAAGGGAGCTCCTAAAACACCAAAGGGTAGAAGGGCATGCAACAAATTCAAGAAATATGAGGTAAGGAGTAATTAACACCTAAGAAGCTAGACCATTTTAGAAGAAATTTTCAAGTTTAAAGGGAAGGATTTGGTTGAGTATGAAAATAAGACAAAGGAGAAGTGCAAGTATCGTAAGGGTTATTTGGGGAAAAATAATTCTCCCATTGAGGTTTCTAATAGACCTTCAGATAATGGAGGTGACACTGATCTAGAGTGTGACTATTATCCCCTTTTACTGGTACCTTCTGAAGGCTCTAACGAGGAAGTGGTGATAGTTCCTCTAGTTCCACCATGAACAAGATGAGGGTGAGCATACTCTGATGTTGATGACTCAGAGTGATGTTTTTGCCCAATTTTTGTTTTTGATGACACCATATCCACCTTGTCAGGATCGTCCTCTTCAAAATATTTGTAGTTTTTTTTTCTTAGTGCTAATGTGGAAATTTTTCATGTTGGTATGTTGGAGAAGTATCATACTTCCTCCCTTTAACAATAGGTATGCTTGTTTTGGGTGGTATGCAAAATTTTGCTTAGGCTGTGAATGGAGAATCTTCTCTAGTCAACAAGGACAATTCACTACTACTACTATAAAAAACTTTTCCTTTTAAGGAGTTGGCTGTCTTCATTCAAAGGATGAGAAGTTTGGTCTTTTACTCTTCCATTTTACGTAATGATTACATGTAACTAACTGGTGAATGTATCAAATTTTGGTGCAAATGATCTCAAAATGAAATGAAATGTAAATGTAATTGAACCTGATGCTTGTTGCTCCCTTATTCTATAAAAGGTATTTATGGGCTCATTACATGGGTTAGATTTTTAGGTCAAAATATGGTATACGTAAAAAGCTAAGTTTAGAAAAGGAATTTTTAGAGAATATAAATGAATAGAATTGTAGATTGTCTTGGGTATGAATCCTATATGTAATAGTCTTAAATTGGTTTTATAGATGTTACTAATATTGAAAAAAATCTTAGTTTAAAAATAAATACTATCTATGTATCTTTCTTACAAGTTATAATTGAAAATATTAAGGGTATTCTCATTTTTCCTCAGTTGTTCCATTGAATGTATGATTATTTTTTAGCTTTAACTCAAAGAGTTGATTAAATTTTTGAAAAGAGTTATAGATTTGTGAGGAATTGTATAGGATTTGGAAAGAAATTATTGTTTCAAGAATTGTGAGTTTTCATACTGAAAGGTATTATTAAAATAGTCCACCAAATTCTAAACTAAATAGCTTAAATACTACTCATTCCTGCATATTTGACTCCATTGTCCCAATTGATGAAGCAGTGATCTATTTGTTAGATAACCTTGCATAAAATGCACTACTAGCATACTTGACCATAGATTTGAAATAAGAACAAAATTCAATTAAAAATATTTTCAATTATAATGTATAGGCTTGAAATACCCCTAATTTATAGCAAATAGATAATCATCTGTTTAAAGGTATGCCAAATCTTTAGTGAAGTGCATTTATTTGCAAGAAGTAGGAATAAATTTGTGTATGAATGTGTTACCAACTAGATATACATCATTTGAACACAATAAGGAAAACCCTCATAGGTCCCAAAGAGCTTGAAGAGTAGGAGTAACAAGCTGAGAATCCATTACACTTTGTGTTGGCCACTAACTATGAAGCTACTTCAACATAAGGGTTGGCTACCCTTTAGAGGATTTCAAGGTTCTGTTGGAAAAATCACCAAGTAAAATTAGTTAGGAAACAAGTCTTTAGGCTTGGATTGATGGATAGTTGTATCTCCCCAACCTAGAATCCATCATGATTCACCATAGACAACCATTATCAACCATTGACAATGCTAGTTCTTGATTGAAAGTGAGCTTGAAGACCTGAAAAAACACTTTAATATTTCTCCAAGACTTCAAGTTTTCTTTCTTTTGAAACTTGAATGCTCTTGTTTGAAGATTCACAACACTTGTTTCTTGAATTTTCTCTTGAAAATTCTTACTCAAATTGATTAGATGATAAAAATGGCTTAGAAACTTGCTTATATAGGCATTAAAACCTAATTGATAATTATTTAGATCTCAAAGGCCAACATCCACCAAAAATTTGAATTAAAATGGTGAATTTCTTGCTCAGATTTTAGAAAGACCCCAAATGGGCCTCGTTCACCCAAGGTGGGTTTCGAGGATTTTTTATGTTTTAAGTGATTTTATGGGAGTTTTAGGTGAAATAAGCCTCAAGATCCAAAATAATGGGTCTTAAGGGCCTATAAATGATGATTTAAAGGGAAATTAATGCAAGGGTACCCAAGATAGGTCCAAATTAGACAAGGAAATGTACTATCTCCAAGAAGGGAGTAGAATTTTGATTGTCACATCTACAATATAATAGTCAAGCCGAATTAACTAATAGAATCCTCAAACAAATCTTAAATAAAATTGTTAGTAAACATAATAAGGATTGGAACACGTAGTTAACATATGTGCTATAGGCCTACCGCACAAATGTTAGATTATCCATGGGAACTACACCTTATAACCTCTTCTATGGTACTGCAAAAATAATGCCCTTGGAGTTAGAGATTCCTACATCAAGAATAGCTCTTCAAAGACTTATTGATGATAATTCTTATAAATAAAAATGATTACAGTAGCTTGAAATTCTTGATGAACAATGAATTAATGCTCTTAAGCGCCTTTAAGCTTACTCTAGAAGAAAGAAACATAGTTGCAATGACAATGTTATCCCTCGGTCATTCAATAAAGGTGATCTAGTGTTATGCAAAAATAAATTAAACATTAATGTTGGCCTGAATTAAAAAGAAAAATTTAGTCCTAATTAGTTAGGACCTTATACAATTAATGCAAGTTACGGGTTTGATGCATATACATGAGCAGAAATGGATGGTACACCTCTTAAAGAACCTATTAATGCCACACACATGTTTTGGTATTATGTCTAATATTCTTGAATAGTGTGAATTATAAAGCAATGGTGTTAGAGTTAGTAGATGACAGTCTATATGCTCTCACATTGCTTCGTTCTTGACAAACAATTATTTGTGTGTCTTGTATACTAAAGTGATTATTTAAATTAATTTTTAAATGATTACTTTAGGTTTCATACTATTCAAGTTTATCTCATGTGTTATGTTATATTAGCTCCTTATATTCATTAGGTGCATTTAATTTAGTATAACATACTAGATCACAATGCCATATCTAAGAGAAAATAGAATAAGTTTTAATTATATCACATAAAGCATGTTAAAGCATGCAAAAATTTATTAAATAGTCTTATAAAGATTACTTGATCACTCACATTTCCATTTAATATTAAACAAATAAACATAAATAAAAAAACTTCAAATGATCATATATATATACATGAAAATTTTTGAGTACATGCCATCAATATATACAATATTCCTATGGTATATGACTACTAGATCCCTCGAGATCTGGTGCTCACATCTATCTAGAGGTAGTCTATGGAGAGACGATGGTATGTGATTGTGAGCATGAGTTAGAAAGTACATCCACAGCATACTGCAGACCATGTGCTCCTCCAATAGCCTCCCAATGATCCTCTAGTAGGTGATCTCTCTCTGCCTATAGTCTATATTAGTGGCATCCCTATAGACTGATGAAGGTACTATCTCTATAGCCACCTAGTGATAGAGATCATGTAGGTCTCTCATAGCCCTTGCAATATATAAATCATAAATATAATTAGTATACATCATGATATATATAAACATAAGGTTAAATCATAAATCATGAACATAAGAATAAAGCATAGCACTAAATAAAATATCATCACCTAGCTCTCCGACTGGCTATGCAAAGGCAACCTCATCATGTCTAGGAGTTGCAGAGGATGTGCTAGCCTCTCCATGATAGTAGATGTTGATCTATGCTACAAGTATTGATCATGATGTAGTCACATGAGTAGGAGTTGGCTCTCCCCAATCATTGCACACTAGATCCTCATATGTTGTCTCATCACCCTCACTCATCAGTTGCTCCTCCTCCTTTTCCTCCTCCACATCACCTCCTAGCCATCATAATTAGGATCTACAGCCTCATCATAATCCTTATCTATCACATTTGTGAATAAGTCTACAAGAATGAACCATATCTCCTTAGCTCTATCCTCCTCATCTCCCTAATCTAAGAGCGGTCCTATATAGCCTATAATCTCATCAATAGGGAATAGAAGAGTTGGAGTGTTGCTACCCACCGCTCCTCATACAGATCTATGGTACCGACTTCATCAATGTTAGAGACTGGGGGCATATCATGATCCTCATAATCATAGTCACTATAGATGGCATCACTAGCAGTGAATCATCTAGTGTCATCAAGCAATCCATACTAATCTCTTGAAGAAGGGTTGTGGGTATGTGTAGGATCATCATGGAAAAAATAGGCCCTTAAGTGGCAAAAAATTCAAAAAAATCAGAGTTAGTAAACTTGACATAAAAATTTGAATAAGTTATCTATATTATTTCAAAAGTATTTAAGAATAGAATCTGTAGAAAATTGAATATAGTTTCTAAACTACTAGGTTTATTTTTATTTTTTAAATCTATTTGGTGAAAATTTGAAATTTCAATGCAGAGTACTTAAATTTTAGGAAAAATAAGAAGTAGGTGTCTATCTGACCACCCTAACCACAATAACATGATAATATTTTTTTAGAATATTTTAGATATAAGTAGATGACTCATGTCTTGATCTAATGCATAATTTTTTGTAATTTTTTTCCAAGTAAATAATTAATTATGATTTTTTTATTACAGCTTTTAAAAAATATAAAAACTCATATGGCTAACCAACTTAACTTGGTCAAAACTTCATGAAATTCATTTTTTTTAATCCTATAGTATGTGAAGCATAAAATGTGATGCATGTTTCAGATTCAAAAAATGTGACACCATTTGAAAGCTATAGATGTCTTTAAATCAACCTATCAATCAAGACTTTAGTTGTAATTGAAATAGAAAATGAATAATAATTATATATTAAATTCAATGTAAAGCATAACTTATATTGGTGGAAAGCTAAGAATATCCCTTAAAAACCATTTTCATTTCATCAATTTTGGATAAAAAAAATTAGTTAGCCACATAGCCTACACATACCCATCATATCACATCTTTTTGGCCCATCATGATCCTGCACATACCCTCGTACTACATAATCATGTCTACCTATCAAAAATATATCAATTTGTAGTCTCCTCAACTGACAGGTCTCATTCAAGCACTATGGTATAAGATGGTATGGTATCCATATGATGTCCTCCTCATCCAGTCAGTTGAACCTGACCCTCCAAAAATGAAAATCTTTGTACTACCATAACCACCTCAGAGAGTAACTGAATACATGAGGGTACCCTAGGGTTGATGTACATGGAAACCATGTCAGCCTAGTACACATGATATCCTCTAGGCACCACACTTGTAGTAGCATATAGTGTACCATATTGTCAACCTCATGGAATGAAAATATCCCTAGATCATAGTACAAGTGTGCATGATCCTCTGCCCTACCATCCATCAAATCATATTGTTGACATAGAAAAAGTTTCCCTTTTTTCTTGATTGATTTTGGAATAATTGATGATAAATTAGACTTAATGAGGCCTTGATTTTGTGTTGTGAGGTGTTTTTAAAATCCACACTAGGTCTTGGACCCTTGCAAACTAAATAAAATGCATTTATTAATGTCTTGTAAAGGTATTGTAAAGTGTTGTAAAATACTTTCATGCCTCTCTAAACTTAATGGACCTATCTTCCCCTAATTCAACATTATAAAATGTATTTAATTGCAATGTCACATCAATCTATAAGGCTTGTAAATTTAATTTTACTTTAATCTAGTGTTGTAATGTGTCCTAAACATTCCCATTGAATGTGCCTTTCTAGGCTAATTGGACCTAATTTTAGTGTTGTAAAGTGTACTTAATCACACTTTCACATTGAATTTTGTGTCCCAAGCCCTAATTACCCTTTACGTTATCATTAATAGGCCCCTATGGCGCCATATTGTGCATCCCAAGGAATAATTTGATGAAATAACTGACAAAGTCACCATATAAAATTGATTTCCTTACTTCCTGGCATTCCAGCTAGTAGAATGGCCCCTATTCGACCCATTCACCATTGGAGGAGAATTAGTCCCATCCAAGTGGTACCCATTCACCCTTGACGGTGAATGAGTCCCATTTGAGCCATTTTTAGGGTTTAAGCGAGAAAAAATGGATTTTAAGTTTTATTTTTCTCCATGTCAGCCTTAGGGATCCAATTATGGGGAAAATAAGGTGAATTTCCTATAAATACAAGTCTATAAACCCTAATTCATAATTATCTCAACCAATTCATTCATTCTTCACTCATCATTCATTATTCTTCTCAAGCAAGCTAGGGTTTCATCATTCTAAGTCATTCAAGATCATTTTTCAGACATTCAAGGACAGATTCCTCATCTTTTGCTGCAGAAAATCAAGATCTATCATCATGGAAAGGTATTAACTCAATTTTTTCATTCTTCATTACATTATTTCTCTATTTTGGTTTAATTACATAAAAAGGGGTTTGACCAAGGCAAACTCCCATGCCCTAACATTCAACATTTCTCTCTCTTGTCTTGTGTGTTTGCATATTTAAGCATCTTGAAGAATTTAAAATAATTGAAGAATAGTTTGAATACTTATTGGATTCATATTATTCCTTGCAAGGTCAAAATATCAACAAAAAGTCCCTTTCAGTGCTGGAAATCAGACTTTCAGATGTAAACACATATCAAGAACCGAAGTGCAGACCAAGGGCTTCAGTTTCCACTTTTAGATTTTCAAAAATTCAAAAGTAGACTGATTCACCATTAGTTGTGAATGAGTCCCATTGCAAGGATCGAATAGGGTTTTCTATAGTTTTGGATACCCATTTGTTTGAAATACGCTCTAGAACAGTTTCCCAAATCTGGGACTAATTCGACCAGAATGGTGAATGTGTCTATGTAGACCAAATTTTAAGTATCAAAAAAAATTTAGAAGTCATTTCCAGCCTCCAAAATTTTGAAGTGCACACATTCAGTTTCACCAAATTCTGTTACAATTTGCATTCATTTCTAGGTGTTTTTGTATTTCACAATGTGTTTTCAAACAATGTACATTTCTTTAGTCTTCACTTAATAATAAATATATTCCTTTAGTTTTCTACATTTATATCATCTCATCAAGGCATATTGCATCAATTTTACATTAATCTTGAGTAGTTACATTGCATTTTTCCCCATCTTTCCCCTTTTAGGTAAAAAACCCTAGAAGGGCTACAAAGACCTCAGTGCCAAAATCTTTGTTTAAATTTTGGTGAGCCTTTCTTTAGAATAATTTTCTTCTTATTTGTAGTCCTTACTCATCCTTGATCTATCTTACATTTAATTTTCATTAGGGATTGCATTATTTTATGTACATGCTAGGGTTTCAAAAATTTTGCACTAGTTAAAGTGTATAGAGGTTGCTTTTTTTTCATCTTTAATCATTAAAAGTTTCTAAAATTCTACATTTTTAACTTAGGTATGCATCATGGAACTCAGTAAACATCAAAATCCATTAAAAATTTCTAAAAATTCTGCAAAAAATCCCCACTGGGACTCATTCACCACCTTGGGTGAATTAGTCCCTTTTCACCCCTGAAACTACCTTTTATAGAACTGAAAACCCTATTTTTAAGCTTTTTTTGTTCCATTACCTATCTGTATTAGTTGGATGAAATTTTTTAACATGCATTTCAGTAAATCTAGCTTCAATTAGCTCATTTCATGGATTGCTCAATTTCACATTTGCATTTACCACATTTCATTTTTCTAGTTGTTACTTAATGTAATCAGAAAATTACCTTATTTCACATCTGTACATTGCATTTAAACATTTCATTTTAAACCATTGCATTGCACTTTATTTACTTTCTCCTATTAACATGTTTTCTATTCAAGCATTTCATGTTTCTAGAATCTCAAGTGGCTTGTATGATTCCATTTTTCATGGATTTAGTTTAGGAAAGAAAACTAAAACATTTTATGAGCATGTTGCATACCCTCCTAGTACCTATCAGATTTTTAAGAATGTTATAACACAAGAGGATGCAAGTGTAGATAATCATAACAATCATACTTGTTCTTCTCCCAATATCTCTATTATTAGTGATGAAGGTATCTTGGTGAAAGAAGATTCAAGCATTGAGAGTTTTGATTTTCCCTCTCCTCTTCCGCCTTGGGAAGACATTAGAAAAAAAGAGCATGAGATCATAAAAATATTTCTAAATATCACCTTACCTAGCCTCCATAACCATGAACATCACCATTGTCATTCTCCTAACATCCCTTCTTGATGCCATGAGGATAGGTTGGTATTAGAAGATATACCTATTAAGAGTCATAAGAATCTTGACCCTCCCTTCCCTAATTCTCCCACCATTTGGGACAATCTATTTGAAAATCATAGTGGTCCTTCTCTTGATGCCTCCCCCACTTGTGATAAAGCTACTTTACAAACTTCAACCTTGGATGACCATATTACAAGCTCTCCTACTAGAGTAGATAACATTAAGAAAGAGAATGAAACCTTAAAGACAATGGACACTCAACTAGCACATTCACCTAATCATCCCACTCTTGATAATCCCATCATTGATCATTCCCCTGGGTATGTGCAGGATCATGATGGGCCAAAAAGTAGCAATATGATGGGTATGTGGCTAACGACCTTTTTTTTACCCAAAATTGATGAAATGAAAAGGGTTTTTAAAGTAGATTCTCAAATTTCCACCAATATAAATAATGCCTTACTTTGAATTTAATAAATAATTATTAGTCATTTTCTATTCAAATTATGACTAAAGTCTTGATGGATAGGCTGATTAAAAAACATCTATAGTTTTTAAACAGTATCACATTTTTTGAATCCAAAATATGCATCACATTCTATGCTTCACATACTATAGGACTAAAAAAACAAAAAATGAATTTCATAAAGTTTTGACCAAGTTAAGGTGGTTAGACATACGAGTTTTTATATTTTTTAAAAGTTGTAACAAAAAATTAATAATTAATTATTTACTTTGAAAAAAATTACAAAAAAATATGCATCACATCAAGACATGAGTCCTCTACTTATATCTAAAATATTATAAAAAAATATTATCATTTTATTGTAGTTAGGGTGGTTAGGCAGACATCTACTTCTTATTTTTTCCCTGAAATTTAAGTACAACTGCATTGAAATTTCAAATTTTCACCAAATAGCTTTTTCTTTTTAAATACACCTAGTATTTTAGAAACTAAATTCAATTTTCTATAGATTCTATTGTTACATATTTTTGAAATAATATAGATAACTTATTCAAATTTTTATGTCAAGTTGACTAACTCTGATTTTTCTGAGTTTTTTGCCACTTAAGGGCCTATTTTTTCCATGATGATCCTGCACATAGCCCCTTAGTTGTGATGAAGTCATTTTAGAAGAACCAACCTTTGAATGTCAAGAACATGTCATTTTTTGTTCTCATATAAACTCTCCTCCTAGGGAGGATATCATGATAAAAGACAAGGATAACATTGACAATAATAATATTACACTCTTGGAAGAAGATGCAGATCCTATGTTAGGTTCTCATTCACCAAGGGATGTTAATATTATTCAACCTCAACTCATCCTTTATCACCCTTCACACAAACAACAAATTATAACCAACCTAAAATCATCCTTTACCCATCATCACATAAACCTCCACCTCCACTTAAACCTGAGTTTACCCTTTACCCACCTTAGACTAATGTTTCACAACAACTAAGTCATAATACCATTGCTCATACATATAACACTCGAAAGAATCCATTGCCAATACATCAACCCTTACCTCCTTACCTTTACCAAATTCTATATTTCCTCGATTAAGGGAGTATGATCTTGTTGAGCAACTTAAGAGCACTCTCGCAAAAATATCCCTTTGGGACCTTCTTCAGAATTCACCTACCTATCACACTATGCTTCAAATGACCTTACAACAATTTCCTATCCCTTCTAATGTAAAACCAACTAACATAGAAGCCATGATTCAAGGACACACCAATGACATTATTTTCCACCAAAGTGAACTCCCCTCTTTGGATGTGCAAAAATGAAATGAAGCTTTCATGATCATAGCTCAATACAATATGACATGGATAAGCCAAACCCTTGTTGACAATGGCTCTACTCTTACTGTGTATAGCGCAAAACTATTGGATAGGATTCATATGGATAGATAAAAAATTCAACCTGATTCTTTATCTATTAAGGTCTATGACAATATAGAAAAACAACTTCTTGGTGTGATTACTTTGCCTATTACAGTTGGAGAAGTCATATTGAACACATTGATCCATGTTATGACTCATGAACATTCATATAATCTCCTTCTAAGCAGGTGATGGATTCATGAAATGAATGGTGTTCCTTCTATTTACACCTAAAGTTGGTTATGACATATAATTAATTAAATACTAGTTATTTAATTAATATTCGACTATGTATAAATAAGTTCTCAATTTATTTATATTGTTCATATTTTCTAATTCTTCAAATCTAAAAATTATATTCTTCTAATTTAATTAAATAAAAAAATTTCATAAGCTTGTTTTATTTAATTAAGTTTCACTAATCCTAGATTAGGAATTCAAGCACATGTCTACTACTTTTCATGCCACCTCACCAAGGTCACATGAAATTAAATAATTCTAATTTTTAAATTAGAATTATCTTCAAACACATGGCTTATTCCTCACACACTTCTTCAACCAATTTTCAAACACATGGCATTTTCTTCTCACACTTTATTCTTCCATCCATTTGGCATGTTTCCTTTGGTCAAGAGATTCCTCCATCCATTTGGCATGTTATCTTTGGTCAAGGGGACACCTTCTTGATTCTCTCTATCTCCACCATTCATTCCTCTTGTTTGAATCTGGACCATCGATTGTTGCCACATCACAAGATGCTTGGAAAAAGCCTATAAATATAACCCTTTGTCATTGTATGTTGCATCCACATTTGAGTAGAGTTATCATGCAGGAACATTGTTTGAGAATTGGAGCATTTTGGAGTTTTATAGTTACATTTCATATCATGTTTTGCATCATAGTTACATCTTAGAATCATACTTTGCTTCATAGTTGCATTTTATGTCATCCTTTGCATCATAGTTGCATTTTAGATTATCATATTCATAGCTAGCATTTAAACATATGTAGAATCATCCTAGTTCAATACCATAGTATCTACCTTGAATATTTTAGCATCATCATCCATTCATCATAGTATCCATTATCATTTTTATCATATATTTTCATGTAGGAATTTAATTGGCTTGCATGTTGAATATTTTCTTGTTTCTCAAGTTGCCATTCTAACAACCATAGTGCACAAAGAAATCTGAGGGTCAAATGGTTTAATAAATCCTTGAGAATAGAGGACAATGAGATGCTCTTAAAAGATTTGATTAATTGTAAAATAGAGTAGTTTACTTGATTCAAATATTTGATATAATTCATTTCATTAAGGTTTGTGTTGATTTACTATTATTTTCCACATTTCACACACACAAAATGGCACCCACTGTGGGGCCCAACCCCATTTCTAACAATTTTCTAGAAATTTTCATGTAAATAGGCTCAACATGATGTTTTAGCACAATTATGAGTTCTTTTGGCGCATATAATAAATTTTTCAGTGCATACAACTTCTATTTCGATGCATCCATGGAATTTTCTAGTGCATTCAGTGTTTGTTTTGGTGCATCTGATACTTCTTTCAGCACATCCATCAAATCTTTTAGTGTATTCAGTCTCTATTTTAGTGCATTGAACAATTATTTTAGTGCATAGAGTAGTTGTTTTAGTGCATTGGGTAGTTCTTATAGCACATTGATGTTTTAGCACATACGATGATTGTTTTAGCACATTGGGTTAAAATTGCAAAATCTGAGAACTGATTTGTGTTTTCTTCTTGTAGGTACTTTTATACGCTGGTCAAAGACAAATTTATCAAACTACTGATGATTTATGCAGGGGTTGGAGCTATTTAAATGCTTTCTTTTGCTTATGATAGGAATCTATATTAATTAGAAGGGATAAAGAACACCATGTCTTCTGCACTTGATGAATGGTAGGCATATGCTATCCCCTTAATTGGGTGACCAAAAATCTAGACCCATTCACTTTTGTTTTATCCTTAGAGGGCCTGCCTTGTGGGAAAAAGTAATCACCCAAGGTAATGACCCAACCAGTAACACGCTAAAGCCAAGCAACTTCCAACCAAGATATAAATGTGGGTACTTGGGGAAAGTTCAAGTATCACAAGGACTTTTCTAAAAAGAAGGGAAGCAATGGTCTCTTTCTGCATGGATGATACCCCACGAATGAAATTCCTATACTAGAACCCTTTGTTGTAGCAAGGCCAAAATCCTTAATCTATTAGTTGGTGCAAGAACAGTCATTTTGAAGTCATCCCATATTCTTGTGGCTTTTAGTAGAGATGAAAAATATTACATGGGAGATTCATGGGTATTGATGCTTGGCTGCCCCATAGAAGTGAGTGTCATGGAGGGGAGACAATGGGTTGAAGAATCTAATCATCCGCAATAAGTAAGCATAGATGGAGTAAAATACAAGTGGGAATTCAACAAATATAGTCCTACATAGCCTAAGTTGTACATGCTTCATGTTCCTTTACCAATGTGTTTTTGAACCAATTTTTAAAAAAACATCACATGTTGAAAGTGAAAACCTTGATTCAAAAAAATATTCATTGAAACAAGCAAGTCTCTAACTGGAAAATTTGAAAAATCAAACAAATTTCCAACAAACTATATCATTTTTCCAGTTTAGCACATTTATTGCATCTTACAGTGCATCCAATTGTTTTTATAGCGCATATGTGCAAAACTCTGGCACATTTTTCCTTTGTTCCAGTGCATACAATCAATCTTTTAGTGCATCTGTGCATTTTTCTAGCACATTTACCCTCTTCTATAATGCATTTGTGTAGTACTTTGGCACATTGATCCTTTGTTTTAGTGCATTCAAGCAATCTTATAGCGCATCTATGAAATTTTTTGGTGCATTTGTTCTCTATTCTAGCACATATGTCAAATATTTTAGCACATTTGGGCTCTGTTTTAGCACATCCATTAAATGCAAAAACCCAAGAGTGAAACTTGTCCCCTGTTTCACAGTTTGAACCAAAATTTTAGAATTTTCTCAAGTATAGAATCATTCCATAGGTACCTTAGAGTCTAAACTTGTTAAAATTGACCTCTACAAATGGAATTCTCCAACCTAAACCAGGATCTAACATCTCAATGTACCAAAACCATCAAACTTATCACACCTTTGATTATTAAGCCTAGTTTCATCATCAAGATTTATCATTCTCTCATCACTAAACAAAGCTAGATAGTCAAATAAAACTTAGTCTCATTATAATTTGTCATTCTCTTTGACTTAGTTGGAATCCTTAGTACTCTTCCAAACTTAGGTCAATTTTTTTGTCAAAACGATAACACTTGTATGCCCATTCAAACAAGGTTACAAAAGCAAAAACTCAAGGAAAAAAGACTTGAAAATAAAAACATTGAAGAGGCAAACCTTGGAACTCCAACCATTGAAACTCCAATCATTGAGACTCAAAACACTGAAACTCAAAATAGTGAAATTCAAAACACCATGATGGAGGCTAAAGAGAATCCTTTCCATGGACTCAACAACACTAGAGGGGAAGAAATAACCAAGGAAGATATTCAACATGTTGAACAAGACCCCAACTTCCACAAATGCTTAGAAAGTATTTTCTAAAGAAATGGGGAAAAGTACCTCCTTATGCTAGCTAAACAAGGTATCAAATTACCTGAAGATTTTGATGTGAATCAATTAAAAGGACCTCCAAAAGAACCCAAAAAAGAAACCGAACAAGTGGTTTCCCTAACTCACCAAATGAAGAACCTTCAACAATAAATTCTTGATATGCAAAGAGGAACCTCAAAACAATACTTGATCAAAGAAATTTTTCCATATCTATTTGATCAAAGTATCCACATGATTCCCTTTCCAAAACATTGTGAATTCCCAAAATATGACAAATACAATGGCAAAACTGATCTGATAGACCATGTGAGGGAATTTAGAACCATGAGTCTTGAATTTGAATATGAGGAAATGTACTTAATGAGATTATTTCCACATAGTCTAGGTGGAAAATGTCTTAAATGGTTCTCCAAACTCACCCCACCAATTAACACCTTTGAGGAATTGGTCAACAAGTTCATCACTCAATATTCTTACAATATTCAACATGACATTACCATGAAAGATATTTGTAACTTGAAACAAAAGAAAGTTGAATGATTCCTTGTATTGTTGCAAAAATGGAGAAGATTATTTGCATGATATTCTTGTCTTGTACTTGAAAAGGAAAAGATAGAAATCTTTATTGACAAGGGTATGTACAGGATCATCATGGAAAAAACAGGCTCTTAAGTGGCAAAAAATTTAGAAAAATCAGAGTTAGACAACTTGTCATAAAAATTTGAATAAGTTATCTATATTATTTCAAAAATATGTAAGAATAGAATCTGTAGAAAATTGAATGTAGTTTCTAAACTACTAGGGTTTTTTTTTTTAAAAATCTATTTGGTGAAAATTTGAAATTTCAATGCAGAGTATTCTAAATTGCAGGTGTAAAAAATATGAAGTAGGTGTTTGTCTGACCACCCTAACCACAATAAATGAGATAATATTTTTTTATAATATTTTAGACATAAGTAGAGGACTCATGTCCAGATGTGATGCATTTTTTGTAATTTTTTCCAAGTAAATAATTAATTATGAATTTTTATACTACTTTTAAAAATATAAAACTTGTATGTTTGACCACCTTAACTTGGTAAAAATTCATTAAATTCAATTTTATTTTATAATCCTATAGTATGTGAAGCATAGAATGTGATGCATGTTTTGGATTCTAAAATGTGATATCATTTGAAAGCTATAGATGTTTTTCAATCAGCCTATCAATCAAGACTTTAGTCATAATTCTAAATAGAAATGAATAATAATTATTTATTAAATTCAAAGTAGAGTATAATTTATATTGGTGGAAATTTGAGAATCTCTTTAAAAAACCATTTTCATTTCATCTATTTTGGTAAAAGTCATCACCACACCCAAATACCCATCATATCAAGCCACTTTTTGGTGCATCATGATCCTGCACATACCCACAATCTCAATGACAAGATGAGTTATATATTGGAATTACAATGTCCCCCAACCTTGAAAAAATTGATTAAAAACATAATTAAAATTGAAGAGGATTTAGTCAAGAGAGGAGTGATCAAAATTTACAATGAAAACAACTCATCAAACTCCAACAATTACAATAGTGGTGACAAACCAAAGTTTTGGAAATGAAACAAGAATGTGGGAACTAACGATGGTGCAATTGAAAACCAAGATGCAAAACCTGTATTCAACTTAACTGCCACTACCACCAAAAATAATCACAACAACAACCCACCCAACAACCAAAATAACAACCAAAATGTCACCCAAAGTAACAATCAAGGTAATGCTAGATCTAGAACACCATCATATCGAATGTCCTCAATTCAGAGGAGGTTCACCCCTTTAGGACAATCATCAAAATCAAAATTGAAGGAACTTATCGAAGCTAAAGTCATAATGTTACTAGAGGCAAGAAATTGGGAACCACAAGTTAAGCCTCCATAGTGGAATGATGCTCATTTATGTGACTTTCATCACAACAAAAGACATAAAACCAATGACTGCATGCAATTGAAGCACTTGATACAAGATTTAATTGACAAAAAAATGATATTTGTAGAAGGATCCCAAACCAACAATGATCATGGAGCATTCAAGAACCCTCTAACTAACTACAAAAAAAGGGGAATCTTCTTCTTCAAATACCAAAGGAGAAAACATAAACTATGTCTATGACACCACCATTCTACACATTGAAGTGGTTGATGATCAAACCCATGAAAAATTGAATATTATTGCAAATGATAACTCAACAAACAATAACACCATTGAACATGAACAAAAAATAATTGCAATTTAAAATCACCACCATGATGTTGACACTACCTCACCTCAAATCAATGTTATCAAAATCAGAGAGAAACAAGACAACACACCCATCAATGTGATCACACGAGGACAAGCCAAGGTAACATTGAAAGGAGCTACCCTTTCTACATCCAAATCAACTGCTACTATCCCTTCAACACAATATAACATAGTTGATCAGCTACAAAAGATACCTGCACAAATATCCATATTAGAAATTCTCAAGATTTCACTTGCTCACAAGGAAATCTTAGAACAAGCTCTAGTCACCACCACGGTACCAAACAATCTAAAGGTTTTCCAATTTCAGACTATGGTAGGACATTTGAGTGCACCACACTGGTTATCCTTTTCCAAACAT
>VDFB02000007.1:152779154-152804902 GCA_007258455.2 Sequoia sempervirens | reverse complement strand
CCCTCCTCACTACTCTCCACTACCTCCCCCTGCTCCACCTCCTCACCTTGCTCCTCCTCTACCTCCTCTCTTTGTCACCTTCACTAATGACCTCCTACCTCTCCCTCTGCTAACAGTGGTGCAGGCTCATTTGGAATCATGATCCATGGGAATGGATGTGTAAGCATATACATGGCATAATCCATTGATATTGGTGCATCAATGATTTTTGAATGCACCTCCCAAATGATGTTTGATAATGCCTAATATTGCTTAAAAACTACATCATAAGACAAACATAGCCCCCACTCTGTCATATCCTATCACCGACGTGCACAATGGGCTACCCCCTGGGGCATGGCCTGAACCCCACCATACTGTCTCAAAACTCTCAGTATCATGAAAATCTCATTGATGAAGTGAGTCTGACAAATAAAATACATCAACTAAAACAAATATGATATCTCTATGTTATCCTTGGGCCATTGCTCACAATCAACATATGGCTGCCATACCACTACCTTTAGATCATCCAACACCCTCCTCTAATACTCCAACTTGCCCATCCTAGGCTAAGCAAGCCAACTTGCATAGATGTGAACATAAGGCCTTAGGGCTGGCATCTATCTATCTCTCATGGGATGACTAACTTCTATATTCTCCCAAGCCCAGACCTGGAGAAATGTGACCCCCATGGATAAACTCACCCCACATAGATAGACCAACTGGTGTAGATCATAGTAAACATGGGCTAGAATACAAAAACCCCTTGCATATCTTATCCAATAAAAAATCATGCTCTCCAAGATCTTGTCCCATCCAACTGATAGTCCCTTTGACGTATAGTCAGGACAAAGGAACCCTCCAATGAAACGAGCTAATAGAGATGGGAAAGTAGTGCATCCATCGACCATGTCCCTCCACAAAATCTTGTAACCACTGATCATATCATCTTGAAATACCTGGTGTAGCACATTAGTCCCACCCTGCTCATGTGCATCATATATGACCAACTCTCCAACCATAAGAATCCACAAATTTTGGTATACATCCTCAGGAGTCACCGTAATCTCACCAGTGCGAAAATGGAAAGTGTTATGCTCATTATGCCATCTCTCAGCTAAGGCTATCAATAACTCCATGTTGATCCTAATCTGGGGCATATAGATGAGAGATGACAACCTACATTGTGTAATAATGGTTGTCTCAGGCTGTGTCAAATGATGAATCAGATCCCAAGTCCTCGGGAACTGCTCTCTGATCTATAAACTAGTCAAAGGCTGGACTATCATCACAAAATTGTAAGTTAGTCCATCAATCAACAAACATCAACTAATATCAATCAATCAATCCAATTCAATCAACCTATCAATCTAATTAGCTCTGGGGAGACTTTGATCAAATCTCATGAGCATAAATCTATCATTCAACCTCGCCTATATCATGAGGTTTATCAAATCAATCAATGCACCTCACCTATCATGAGGTTCATCAATCAACTCAACCTCGCCTATCATGAGGTTTATCAGATCAATGAATCTATAATTGACCCTTGCCTATCATGAGGTCAATTATCATCATTCTATCATTGAATCTCACCTATCATGAGATCAATGGACATCTAACCTATCAAAATCATCTATCATCATCAACACAATGGATAACGCAATCACACATCATCAAAATCAAGGAGTCTCCATAATAAAATCATCAAACTTCACTGATGTGCTAGAATATTCTTTCAATGCTCTAAAAAACACAATGCACTAGAGAAATCCATCAATGTGCTAAATTAGACCTTCAATGCACTAAATTACTCTATTCACCAAAACATTTCACTAATGCGTCAGAACAGAGTCCCAATGCACCAAAGTACCCAATGCACTATTCCATTTAATCAATGTGCTAATCTAATTTCCCTATGCACTACAACAGTTCATGATTTTGCTACTTTATCCTATGTGTTAATTCATTTATCCTATGCGCTAGACTAGTCAATGTGTTATAATAGTCTATGTATGCATTATTTCAGTCTCCTAAGGTGCTAAAATAATTCAAAACTGAACTCAAATGAGAAAGGAGGGAAAAACATAATGCAAAAAATATGAGGCAGTTTTTAGGGTACTCACTAGAGGTCCATACCCTACTGGGTAGTTGTGCCACCTGACTCACTCTAACTGATGCATGTGGTAAGGGATCCCCATTCTATTCCAAGTTTTCTCAATCACTCTCACTCACAAATTTCTCAAATTAAAAAATGCACAAATGACCTTTCTAATCAACTTTTTAACCTTTTAAAGGTTAATTATTTGGCATTTTATGGGTTTGTTTTCTTTTTATTTTTGAATGGGGCCTTAATTAATCAGATCATCACCTAGTGGCTTTAATCTCATTTTTCGAGAGATAAATAATTTTTGAAGAAATTTATTTTGAGATCATCATCAAATCATAGAAAAATCATCAAAATTTTCTAAATTTTCTAAAAATCCTAAAAGTTCCAAAATTAACCGATTTATCTCCTGAGGGGGCATGTATCCATCAATATCTGAAAATCAACATCTAGGGCATCAAATTATTTTTTTCTCGGCATCGGTATCAAAAATTTTCTTTGAAGCAACATGTAAACAGATTACTTCAAAGAGGGGCAAAATGGATACACCTAAAATCGGTCATGACATCTAATTAATTAAATACTAGTTATTTAATTAATATTCAACTATGTATAAATAAATTCTCAATTTATTTATATTGTTCATATTTTCTAATTCTTCAAATCTAAAATTCATATTATTCTAATTTAATTAAATAAACAAATTTTATAAGCTTGTTTTATTTAATTAAGTTTCACTAATCCCAGATTAGGAATTCAAGCACATGTCTATAAATTTTCATGCCACCTCACCAAGGTCACATGAAATTAAATAATTCTAATTTTTAAATTAGAATTATCTTCAAATACATGGCTTATTCCTCACACAATTTTCAAACACATGGTCTTTTCTTCCCACACTTTATTCTTCCATCCATTTGGCATGTTGCCTTTGGTCAAGAGATTCCTCCATCCATTTGGCATGTTGTCTTTGGTCAAGGGGACACCTTCTTGATTCTCTCCATCTCCACCATTCATTCCTCTTGCTTGAATATGGACCGTTGATCATTGCCACATCACAAGATGCTTGGAAAAGGCCTATAAATACAACCCTTTTCCATTGTATTTTGTATCCACATTTGAGTAAAGTTATCATGCAATAATATTGTTTGAGCATTGGAGAATTTTGGAGTCTTATAGTTACATTTCATATCATGTTTTGAATCATAGTTACATATTAGAATCATACTTTGCTTCATAGTTGCATTTTAAATTAGCATATTCATAGTTAGCATTTGAACATACGTAGAATCATCCTAGTTCAATACCATAGTATCTACCTCAAATAATCTAGCACCATCATCCATTCATCATAGTATCTATTATCATTTATATCATATAGCTTCATGTAGGAATTTAATTAGCTTGCATGTTGAATATTTTCTCATTTCTCAAGTTGCCATTTTAACAACCATAGTTTACAAAGAAATGTGAGGGCCAAATGGTTTAATAAATCCTTGAGAATAGAGGACAATGAGATGTTGAAAGATTTTTTTAACTACAAAATATAGTAGTTTACTTGATTCAAATATTGGATATAATTCATTTCATTAAGGTTTGTGTTGATTTGCTAATATTTTCCACATTTCACACACACACACCTTCCACTCTTCATCGTAAAATTAAATATATTCATAATAAAAAAGTGCACATCCTTGAAGTTGATCCCCATCCAAATAGTTGTTTCAACATTGACAAAAACAAAGCAAATCATTTAAACACATTAACACCAACTACGCAAGTGGAACCTATGCAACCAAAAGAAAAACAACAATGCACTAAACAAGACATGAAGCTATTAGATGATGATCGGGGTTCCTTAGACCTCACACCACCACTCATGGATGATCCTTCAAAAGCATACACCTCAATCACTTTAGACCAAACCACAACCAATTACACAACAACCTTTGACAAACATAACAATGACCAACAACCCAATCCTAAATAGATGAAAAAGATTTATGGAAAAGGTTAGGAACTTATGAAACAACTTGGATATAGTGGAAAAGGATGTGTTGCTAACGAACAAGGTATCCACAACCCTATAGATCCTATCACACAACAAACAACTTATGGTCTTGGTTATTGTCCTTTGATAGAGATTGTCAAGCCTTAACTCCACATCAACACTCCCACACAACATTCTCCTAAACCAACCTTAATAGTTGTACATTCTGAACTCATCGACACTAGTGGTCTTGAAAATCATACTTTACAAAACATGACACAAACAAAGAATAATTCGCTTAATGTTAATGTCATCTCACAACACACTAATGATTGGAATTTTTTAGATCTTACACCCTCCTATAAAGGAGGGAAATATTACAATCTACAGATTCTTGCGTAAGTATGACATCTCATACTAATCTAGAAACATCTTTCTCACAAACTATAGAACCACCTTCTCCCATTGATCAAGAAGGTATCTTGTCAAGACTTCTTCAAGATCACTTGATCACCCTTCCTCCATGAACTTGCAAGAAATTCTATTACAAGACTTCATTTTGTTCCTATCATAGATTTCATGGTCATTCCACTAATGAATGTAAAGCTTTGAGTAGTAAAATACAACATTTTATGGAGTTTGGTGTTCTTCCTTATGTGGGGGCATATAATTCCTCTAATTGATACTAATTTTTACTCTACCCAACATATCATTAATAATTTTGGCTCACCCTTGTCCTACACTAAGTGGGGGCAAGGGGTTAGGTAGCCTTGTCCTCGTATGCCACTTGTCATTGCCTCTTTTGTCTAGTCATTAGTTTTTCATGAAACATATAAGAGCAAGCTTGGGATGTGGATGACATGCCTTAAGTTGCCTCGCATGTGAAATACTACATTTTTTTCATGGCATAGCTTATTGGAAACATATGACATGGCCTAATACTATTTGTAGGTTTGGTGGATTAGTGAGTAGTTCTATGATGACTTGCTTTGATAAATTGACCTATTTAAGGGCTTTTACTAGTAGACAGCATGCTGGTTCTACTCTATTTTGTGAAATAAGTGGATAAAATTTTATAGTATGTTGAAAAGGATCAAAATAGGCCTAAGAATCTGTATTGGGATTGTGTAAATGATTTATGATAGAAAAGGAATCACCTGATTAGATGGAATGTTGGCCTGCTAGAGATATTTGGCATTGTTTGCTAAAAATAGAGAATATGTAGAAACTATGAAAGGAATGTTGTTAAGTGCTTGGGAGCAGTCTCATTTGTGATGCCACAATTGTGTCTATGCTTGGTAATGTTTTGAAGGTAGATTGTGAAATATTTGATGATTTGGGCATATGTTTCCAATATATGGCAATGGTGTCTTGAATACAAAGTAGTCAGAGTGTTTCTATACTGATATATTGGAATATTACAATAAAAACATGACAAAATTGGTATCTTAAAGGTCTGGTGAGAGTGTTAAACTAATGTTGCCTTTTGTTGTTACAAATGGTGTTTAAGTGAAGATAAGATGATGGATGTGTTGATTTGAGCAAAGATATCTTAAATGGTTGGGATGATGTTTGATTGCAGGTCTAAGGAACAGAGGTGTTTGATTGTGTATCTATGGAAATTTAGATGGGTTTGCTTATTAAATAATAAATATCAAAATCCAATAAAATAACAAAGCGCAAAGGAAATATAATGAAAATAAAAGGAGTAATATTACCAGAAATCTTCATCTTCCATGGTTCACCTTTGTTACACCTTCTAGTTTGTAGCAAGTCAATGAGGCCCTCAGATTTCAAATTGAGCAACCTATAATAATGCCAAAGCCTTATGCAAATGTTGAAGCATTTGATAAAATTATGCCTATGTCTATGACAATATAATAAATGAAAATAATGACTACCAATGCTAAAATGACTATAATGCCTATATTAAAAATGACGGGGTCCTGAAATTATGAGTAAAATTGTCTTTTATAGAAAATGCAATTTTGAGTGGACGGATGAGATTAAATTCTAAGAAAGACCTAGAATGAGAGGTCTAGATTAAACCTAAGAATCCCTAATAAGGGTTAGGGAAAATTCATTAATCGAACGGTCAAGATAAAACCTTAGATAAATGGATCGACGGTGGAGAATAAATGAGAAAAATTAATTAAAAAATAAAGGTTTTCGAAAATCAAGAAGATAAAGATTGTCTGATTTGCGACATTCAAAAAATCAAGGAGATAAGAGTTGAACTGAAAAGCAGATTTGGAAAATCAAGAATCTGCCCGATTACTTGATTTTTGGAAGATTAGTTACCAACTTGAATTAAATTAATTCAAATAATGGATTTTATGAGACAATAAATAATCTTTTTTAGATTATTTACCAAAATGGACTGACAATTAAGATTGTGATGACATTTTAAATATTTCATTTATTTAAAATGAGAGGAATATTAAATTGGCAATTAAACAATTAAATTTAATTATTTAAATTAGAAGATAAGATTAATTAATTAAATAAATTAATCAATTCATTTAATTATGACAGTTAGTGACATATTAAATAAATAAATGAAACTTATTTATTTAATAATCAAGAAGAAATATATGACAAAGGGGAATTAAATAAATTAAGAAATTTATTTAATTAAGGGAAGACTTAGACAATTAATGACATATTTAATAAATAAATAATATTTATTTACTTAATAATCATGAAGAATAAAAGACATGAATTAATTAAACAATTATAAATTATTTAATTAATAGTCAAATGTGGACCAAGGACATAATTAAATGTCATAATTATGCTAGGATGAAAGTGGTAAAAATGAAGCTTGCAGGCCTAGGTCATTTTTAGGTGTCTACATTTTTCCCCTCTTTGTCATAATGTAGCATGTCGCATTGTGACAATGAAAATAAGTCAAAAATATGCCCTAGTGAAGGTACAAAGTATCATTGCCCCCTTGGGAAATTTTTTCAATTTTGAGCTAGTGCTAGAAAAAATTGAAAAGGATCCTGATAAGTCAATTGGGTGCCTAGAAAAATAATGGCACAGTCGGTTTTGGATTTGGACATGTTTAGGATAGCCCATGACGTGGTCACACTTGGTCAAATGACCTTCCAATATTAACCTTGTTTGAAAAATGTCATTTTGACCTTATAAATTATAGATTGAAAAAGGGGTAAAAGTCAATTCATTTCTACTATTTACTTTGCATATTTCGAGAGCCCAAAGCAAAAAGGAGCGCAGCGAGGATGGTGATTCCAGTGACAGAGCACCGTGGTGAGATCGTCCGGACCTTCAGATGGGCAGAGGGCTCGGAGCCAGCAGTACATACCCTTGTCCCTCTTTGTAATTTTTTCATTTTGCGTGTCAAATTTTAGTTTCTAGGGAAAACAACGAATACGCCGTGATGCATATGCATTCACGTTCAATGCATTCAATTTCGTGTTCAACACATTTGATGCGTCGCAACACAAGTACAAAAACAAATTAGGGTAGAGTGGCGGTTTGCGCTGCATTTGACACATAGTGCGATGCATGTGACTTATCAAGTTGCATTTGACTACTGGAATGTCGTAATCGTGAAGTTGCAACACATTCGCTATTTTGATTGACGCAATTGTTATGGTGTGATGCATCGCCTTGTTGTGATGCAATTGTCAAATTTCTTGACACAAGTGTGATAATACGGCACATTTAAGGAATCAAATGACGCATCTGCAATGTTGGATCACATTTGATGTACGGAATGACACAGTTGAATTTTTGAGACGCAATTGCTTTACTACGATGCATTTTCCTTTCACTTGTCTAGAGCTTGTTTTGATGTTTGCGTAACCTTAGATGCATTTTGATAATATTAACCAATTTTCTCAAAGTGTTTTGATGACTTGCTTAACGTTTTGTAGAGGCAGCTTGCCCCAATTTATATCCGTGAGAGCAGATCAATGATGTTTCAGTTTGCTGACCAATTGAGCCCACAAGACCAATGACGATTGATGCGATTATGATTATTCTATGTTGCTTTCATGCCTGCCATTTAGGCGAATAGGGGACTATTGACGGTACTGTGTGAGCAGTGGCATTTAGAAACCTGCTCCTTCCACCTGCCAACAGGTGAGGCCACCATTACTTTAGAGGATGTCTATCGTATTCTGTGAGTGTCGATTCGTGGGGAGTGGATCATCTACGACCCTCGATATGGTGAGTAGACCTTCCATGCCTAATATCGAGATCAGGGTGCTGGAATGGGCATCCAGGGTTATGAGATCAGGTGGGAGTTCCTGGCAGAGCATTATGGTCGCTTTGATGCATTCCTTGCGACTCGGATTGCAGGTATTTTGGTTCCCGGCTAGTGGGGACACGAATTCCCTATTGGCTAGGGAGATGTCCTGGTGGGCATGAGGCGAGATAGGACCATTTATGCTTGGGGTCCTTGCTTACTTGGGACACTCTACCACTAGTTGCATGATGTTGCTTATAGGAGAGGAGAGAGCATCTCGTGTGGGACTACGCTGATGATGGTACGGGCCTAGGAGCACATATCCATATTCTGACCTCCCATTAACAGACCACAGTTGGCTGATGGTATGCCTTATGCTTATTACTATGCCAGTACATTACAATAGACTCATATGGGTGAGACGGGTTGGTGGAGGCATCGTATCGACATGATGATATCTTTTATCTGAAGACCGTACCGAGACTGTGGATAGTGGGATGACAAGGATGAGCACTTGAGTCTATGTAGGCAATTCAGATATTTGATTGGCAGGATAGTGCAGACTTCGTTAATTATTGAGATGTATTTACCACAGTGTGTCATAAGGTAGTTTAGAGAGCAGCAGGGTGTACCCGTGGGGACAGCCGAGTATGCTAGATTGTCCCGAGAGTATGCATGGGGGCCAACCATCCTAGTGGAATTTGTAGAGTAGCAGATTGATGAGCTAGCAGCCTAGGCCTAGGGTTGGAGTGGAGGAGCAGCCAATCCCAAGACTATAGCAAACTATGATTTATGGTGGTAGGCATGCATACCAGTGCCATTGACAGATCCTAATGGGCTAGCACCTATGGACAGGCAGTTAGTGATACCTCATGTGCCGAGGGCCAGACGGGGTGGCAGAGGTGGTGGAAGGGGTAGAGACCAGGGGAGGGATGGAGGCAGGGGTAGAGACAGAGGCAAGGGGGAGATGATGGCAAATATGGCCAGAGGTGGGGGTGAGATGGTCAGAGATAGGGCTGGAGGATGCGACAGAGTGTAGCGAGGGTAGCATTAGATGCTATCCCCAAGGTCAGTGAGGAAGGGGAGAGAGAGGAGCAGCCCAGATAGGAGGGAGAGGGTGAGGAGAGATGGGAGGAGGAGAGGCATGAGGAGGAGGCAGAGGAGAGGCATGAAGAGGAGGTGGAGGCGGAGAGGCATGAGGAGGAGTTGGAGGTGGGAGGACAGGAGGAGGTGGGGGTGGGAGGACATGAGGAGGAGGTGGAGGTGAGGGGACAGGAGGAGGAGGTGGCAGAGTATGTAGCAGAGGATGATGACAACAAGGACGATGCCATGCATGAGGCTGAAAGACTCCTCAGATGGTGGATGGTAGAGGGAGAGGAGGAGATACCCTCTAGTTCAGTGTTGCCTCAGGATGCCATGACAGATCAGAGAGTGGCCAACCTACAACGGAGATTAGATGAGAGCATGGCATAGGTCCAGGCACTGGAGGAAGAGCTAGAGATGGCTCGTGTAGGGCAAGATCAGGTAGTGATTTGGCAATAGGATTTAGCTCAGTGGTGCATAGAGTTTGCAGCATTATGCATAGGGCCTAAAGGGGACATGGCTTGCGAGTTGGCTAGAGTGAGCATGAGATTGGGGCAGTATAGGACACTATACGAGCAGGCAGTGCCACCAGAGCAATGGGATACTACTTTGTCTTAGTCACAGTTGAGAATAGGCAGTGGCCATAGATCAGGTAGTGCTAGTGGCAGTAGGAGTCATACCAGTGTCGAAGGGTCTACCTTGACAGGGCACACATCAAGGCACAGGTCACATCAGTCATGGTAGCACACCCTGAGTCACCATTCAAGTCACAGTCATGGGTCATCTGGTTCTGTGCAAAGGTCGGTACAGGTACATCCACTAGTGATAGATCCATCTATTTCTCAGAGTCCAGCAGCAGTGACCTCACAGATGTTCATTACCATGGAGATGACACCTTCATTCGCAGTTCCACTAGTGGCATATACAGAGGTTGTGACAGGTCCACCTATCATTTTAGTGCCAGTGACAAAGCTTCCACGTCCAAATTCTTCACCTCGAGGGGATGATGAGAGTCTACCCTAAGGGAATTTTGTTATTATGACACACTATGTATATTATTGAGCCTATGAGCTCCATTTTTGGGATATCCCATGACTTTATCCTATGACATTGTACATTTTTGAGATGATACTATATGATGATGCATTTTTGATGTGGCCTACATGTGTTATGTGATGTTCTTTGATTTAATGTATTATGATATGTATGATGTATGATGTTGATTTATGATGCCATGTATGTCCTATAATGCTTATTTGTGATGTTAATGCCATGATGATGCAATGCTTATTTATATGAGATGATAATGATAATGATGTACATAATGTACTTTAGTAAAAGATGCAATGTTGATGGTTATTTTAATGCAATGTTTTTGATTATGTATATGATTTGATACTATGGATGTTGTATGTATGGACCTAATGCAATGTTTATATGATCATGTATGCACTTATGTTTTTGGATGTCAGATGATATCATCGTGAGATAGATGAGAGAGGACGAGGAGACTGATGAGAGAAGATGACCAGACCAATAAAAATGCATGTTAATGCCTAGACCAAATCCTTCAAAGCTTTACCATAGAACCTTAATATTTATTGCTCTTAATCATCATTGGGCAGACTATTGTAATGGCCAAGAAACACCCTGATATGACATAAATCAAGGTGTGCAAGGTCGTACCATCACGTAAGACAAGTAGTCGTAGACAAGGATGACCGTGACTCATACTAAGAGCGTGATTGCCCTAGCCTTTTGGTCATAATCAACCAAAAGAAGAAAAAGACAAAGACAAATCATGAAACGTTGTTGCTTCTCTAAATCCTGTTGCCAGGACATCCTTGAGAAACTAGTGGCATGATTGTCAAAATACAAAAAAAATAGAGCCCTTACCATGATATGTCATTGTTTTTCTAAATCCCCAAGTCAGGACCTCGCTAAGAAACTAGTAATCATGCATGTTAATTGTCATGATATGTTGTTGCTTCTCTAAATCCTGCTTAGTGGGACCTCGCTAAAAAACTAATATTATGATAAAAACTAAAAGACAATTGTCAAGTGTTTTCCAAGTGCATCTGGATATCCATTGTTATGATGTCAAGATGTTAGGTTTAATGACGATGAGATGTTCGAGTATTAAAGCTTTGATGCTGCTCAAGTGAAAAATGTCTAAATTTGCCAAATTTAGGAATGACACATCCTAAATAATATGAATGCCAAGAGAATTAATCTCCAAATTCCATGTGACAGTGATGATGATGATGCCTAGGAAGGACACATCCTAAGGCATAGATGACAAAGTTGGTTCTTTAGAAAGACATATCTAAAGAAAATTTATTTTAAGAGGAGTGATCCGTAGATGCCAAGAGGATCCCTCGAAATGCCGAATGACAGTGACGATGCCTAGGAAAGACACATCCTAAGGCATGAATGACTGAGGCTATCCTTTAGAAGGACATATTTGAAGATTAATCTAAAGTTGATAGTTCGATAGGTTATGATGATTTGACCTTCTTTTGACCGAGTTTGATTATATGTTGATTTTTTCATGATGATATGATTGACCTATTGAGGATATTGTCATATTGAAATAGCTGATTGTCATGATTTGTTCTTAGGAGTTTACCCATTTGGGAGTGATTCATTTTGTCCCAAAGATATTTTGGCGTGTGTGCTAGTGTAGTGTCATGAACCCTAATGAACTGACCTAGTGCGGCCTCGGGGGCTCATCGACAGATGGCCTTGCCTACGTCATACACTCAGAGACCTTGTAGTTCGACACGACCAATGACTTTGTCCAAAGGACAAAAGTTTGAATCATCATTTTATTCTGACAAACCTAAATGGACTAACCTAATGTCTCGGGGACTCAAATGTGAGTCTTGCCTATGTAGCAAATGCACAAAGACAACGTAGTTCAGACAAATGACAAAGACTGATTGAGACAATTGACTTTGACAAGAGATGACCCTATGTTTGCGCTCTTCGAGTAGTTTGATGTTTTTTTTTGTGGTTTTTTTAGGATGTTTTATGATTTTTAGGTCTTTTTTTTGGACATTTTATGATGTTTTTTGTCTTCTTTTTTTTTAGGACTTTTTATGATGTTTTTGTCTTTTTTTAGGACTTTTTGCAATGTTTTTGTCTTTTTTCAGGACTTTTTGTGATGTTTTTGTATTTTTTAGGACTTTTTACTAGTTTCCAAGATCATGTGCGACATCTACTACAATTTCATGATAAATTTTTCTTCCCCCAGTTAGGTCCAAGACTTAGCCATTTTTAAGGAATATGGACAGGATGCTGCTGGTTTACTAGATGGACAGTCGTCAAGACTTCATGTCAATCATTTATCCACTATGATAGGTAGGGTAGAATGTGGTAGTGATCATAATGATGGCAATAATACCTTTCATCTTAAGCCAAGGCAGACAAAGTGACAGTAGATGGCAGAGCAATGATTGACTACACATGGCGCCTGTTTGCCAGGTTCTCACCATGGTACCTGTCCAAAGCACCTGTTTGCTAGGTTTTCACTATTGAACAAATCATTTTTCTCTTTACTATTTTCTTGGCTTTTTTTTTTTTGGTGTCACTAAGATACCTGTTTGCCAGTTTTTCATCAAGGCAACAATTTTTTTATCATTTTGTAATTTTTTCAACTTGATCCTCTGATGTTATACATAGAACCTTCAGAGATGTAAACTATTGATGGGCTCTGTCAGTTGTTCTCCATCTGGTGTGGCCAGCTGATAAGCTCTAGAACTGAAAGAAGATATGATAATGTAGGGACCCAACCAGTTTGGTTCAAACTTTCCCGGCTTTTCTCTGTCAGCTTGGTTCTTGGGGTTCTGCATGTGAACTAGGTCACCAATGTCAAAATGTCCGACCATAACCTTCTTATTGTAGCCATGACAAAGACGGTTCTGATATGCTTAGAGATGGTTCAGTGAATTTTTCCTTCTTTCTTCCAACATTTCCAGCTCATGCAAGCGTGACTGTCGATACTCCTCTTCATTAGTTAGGCCTTTTAGGGAGACTCGTAACAAATGAATTTCGACCTCAATGGGCAAGATAGCCTCAGTGCCAAATACTAGGGAAAATGGAGTGGCTCCTATAGGTGTACGAATGATAGTTTGGTAAGCCGACAGAGTAGGGTTGAGTTGTATGTGCCAGTCATGGCCAGTGTCATTGACAGTCTTTTTGAGGATTCTGACAATGGTTTTATTGGATGCCTCAGCTTGACCATTTCCTTGTGGGTAGTAGGGAGATGAAAAATGGTGTTGAATGTGAAATCACTCACATAACTCTTAAACATCTTGGTTTTTAAATGGATGTCCATTGTCAGTGATGATGGATTGCAGAAGGCCATACTGGCAAATGATGTAGTTAAGGATGAACTTCGATATTTGTTTGCCGATAATATATGTCAATGGGATGGCTTCAATCCACTTCGTAAAATACTCATTGGCAGTGATAATGAATTTGTGGCCATTGGAGGAGGTTGGATGGATTTTACCAATGAGGTCTAGTCCCCATTGAGTGAAGGGCCAAGGAGAAGTGATTGGTTGAAGTTCCTATGCTGGAGCATGAATCAAGTCACTGTGAATCTAACATTTGTGACAAGTACTCACATATTCAATTGCATCTTTTTCAATTGTTGGCCAATAATACCCAAGTCTCGTTACTTTCTTAGATAGAGTAGGACCACTCAAATGAGATCCGCATATACCATCATGCACTTCGTTTAAGGTCGTACACACTTCATTGGTGTTGAGACATCGAAGGAGGGTGTTGTAAAAACTATGGTGATACAAGGTGTCACTAACGATGGCATATTTTGTAGATTTTTGGATGAAGGACTTCCTTTGGTTATTGGACAGGTTCAATGGAAGGGTTTGAGATTTTAGGTAGTCATAAATGTCTTGATACCAGGGAGAGTTGGGACCAACAAGTTCACAAACCATTTCTGATTCTGGGATATCATATGCTAGGATTAAAAGATATTCTATTAAGAACTCAAATTGTGACACATTTTGAGGGATGTCCAAGAGAGAACCAATAGTAGCCATTGCATTAGTTGCCTTATTCTATGTCCTATGGATTTGTTCAAAAGTAATCAATTGGAAGTATGTTAGGAAACTATCCACCATCCTCTTGTAGGGAAGCAACTTCTCATCCTTTGTTTCATAGTCATCATTCACTTGATTGATAACGAGCTGGGAATCCTCGAATACATGCAACATTTGAATTTTTCATTTAATTGCCATTTTGAGACCTATGACTAGTGCTTCATATTTGGAAATGTTATTTGTACAAGGGAAAGTGATCCAGAATGCCTTAAGAATTGAATCCCCTTGTGGATTGATAAACAAGATTCCAATGCCTGAGCCATGACCAGTATAAGACCCATCAAAATATAGCTTCCATGGTACTGCCGATTCCGCATGAAAAAAGACTCATCGGGAAAATCAGTTACTAGTGGATGAGTGACTTGAATTGGTGCATCTTCTAGTTGATCTGCTATTACCTATTCTTTTATTGCCTTATGCTTGACATATTGTATGCCATAATCACTTAGTATCATAACCCATTTTTTCAACTGGTCTGTTAATGCCGCTCGACTTAAGAGGTATTTCAGTGGATCAATCTTGGCAACCAGTTGTGTCTGGTGATTGAGCATATAGTGTCTTAATTTTTGGGATGCAAAGACAATAGCAAGGCATGCACGTTCAATGTTTGTATAGTTCAACTCATACCCTATCAGTGTGCGGTTGATGTAATAGATGGATCATTCTTTTCCTTCGTGATTATTTTGTGCCAATAATGCCCCTAGTACTTAACTAATAGTTGAGATGTATAGAATTAATGGCTTTCCATAAATTGGAGGCATTAGGACTGGTGTTGATAGTAGGTAATTTTTGATTTGCTGAAAGGCTTCTTGACATTTATTTGTCCATACAAAGGGGATACCCTTGCACAATAGATACTAGAATGGGTGACACTTATCTGCCAATTGGGCTATGAAATGTCGAATAGATTGTACTCTGCCTTGTAAAATTTTGATTTCACTAATTCCTCTAGGCGGAGGCATGTCTATGATGGCTTTGACCTTTGCTGGATCAACCTCTATACCTCTTCGGGAAACTATGTATCCCAAGAGTTTTCCTGATGTGACCCCAAAAACACACTTCTTCAGATTTAGCTAGACTTTGTACTCTTCAAGTCTCTTGAAAATTATTTTGAGTACCTTCAGATGATCTTTCCTAGTTTCTAATTTGGCCAATAGGTCATCGACATAATCTTCCATTATTTTGTGCATCATGTCATGGAAAATGGTGGTCATAGCCCTTTGGTATGTGGTGCCTACATTTTTGAGACCAAATGGCATGACATTCCAACAATATGTACCCCATGGGAAAGTAAATATTGTTTTGTGTTGGTCTTCAGGAGCAATGCGAATCTGATTATAGTCAAAGAAACCATCCATGAGGGATAGCATCTCATATCCTGCGGTGAGGTCAAATATGATGTCAATGTTTGGCAAAAGGAAGTCATCCTTTGGGCATGCTTTATTTAGGTCCCAAAAGTCTGTACATATGTGGATTAGCCCATTTGGCTTTGTCACTGACACTAGGCTAGAAATCCATTCAGCGTAATCAATAGACTATATGAATCCAACATCTAGTAATTTCTTTAACTCGGCCTTGACCAATAGAGCAACTTGAGGGTGCATTTTGCGCAGCTTCTGTTTGACTGGTTTAGCATTAGGTAACAGTGGGAGATGGTGCAAAACTAGTTCTGGGTCCAATCCTGGCATGTCAGCATAGGACCATGCAAAGTTGATTTTTTGCTCTGTAAAGAATTTATGAAATTTTGATCTCTCATCTTCAGTTAATGATGCAGCAAAAAGGACCATCTTGGGATCTTCTGTAGTTGATATGTTATCCTTTATTGTGTCTTTGATAAGCATAGCCAATTTCTCCTATTGCATAGGGAGAAAGTCCAGTCCTCCATCTTTGGGCACCTCAGAAAGGTTTTCACCTGTAGATACATCCTTTATTTATATTATTTTATTGTCAAGAGGTGCCTTTTAGTTTTCACCTAAAGACATTTCACTTTTTGTTTTATTCTTATTTTTACTTTTGCGACTAGAGGACAGATCAGTCTCGCTAAAGTATGCCATGAAGTCTAAATCAATGGTGAAGCCTGATTTGTGTCCCCACTTGGTATGCCTTTTCGTAATCCTATAAATTCAGCAATTGCCTCATCATTCTGAAATGTGTCTAGCACTGGTAGTCCTTGTTGGTCCCAATCGACTAGCTCAGGGTAAACTAAGGAAATGCCATCATCAATGTTGGTGAATTGGGGTGAGGATGTAGACAATATGCAGACATATTAAGTGATGTTGTAGATGAGATTATCATCATTCAACTCAACATCGGACTCTATCCAATATTCTCCTTCACTAGTGTCATATTCGTTGTCAAAATAAGGGGTGAAGGTTTTAGAGCCCTGATTGTCAATGTTGTCTGATACTTTAGATGGATTGGACTGAGGGGGTTCAGATGATGGGTGTTGTACATCATGGGAAGTGGCAATGGGACTTTGATTGTTTGGTGCCTATTCAATTTTGAATGTTTTCCAAAACCATTGTTCAGAGGTCAGTTCCCCTGGTTCGACAAACAAATCATCAAGACAATAGTTACTTAGGGATCATTCTGAGCAAAATTCCACTCTTGGGAGTCAGTTTTGGTGAGGGTTTCCCTAGTAGTCTCAACAATATCCAAAGCATGTACTCGCTCACTTGAAATTCTAGAGGTACGTCAATCATCATTGTCAGGTGATCCAAACCATAATCCAAGATACTTCAGAATTTGAAAAGTTTTTATGGGTTCCCTTCGGCTAGTTTTATTTCTTCCTAAGCCACTAGTACCATCATAGCATTTAGCCTTCATGATGTCAAACCCCTTGCCATACTTTTGAACTGGTAATGGGGGTAGTGTTGTAGTATCCTTATAGATCCATCCTGTAATGTCAGTAAAGTCTTCCTTACTCATGTCTCCCCACTTGATGAAAACTATTTTTGGTGGGACTTTGAAAGTTTCCTAAGGTTCCATTCTGAAACATGGCCAACCATAGTCCTTTGGAGACCTGGGTATTGTTGTTATGTTGTATGTTGTGTGCAGTTTGAATTCTCTGTAGCCAAGGTCCTATATTTTGATAGTGGATTCTATCTTAGGGCTTGTGGAAGGTGGTGGTATGGCGGAAGACGTGGATGGAGTGGATGTGCAAGATGGCATGAGTGTGGATGGGTCGACGTATTTGGATGACGAGGAACCAAGTGCTTCTTTGTTAATAGGCACTTGGTTTTTAGAAATACCCCTTAGGTTTGTATAGTATTGGAAAGGGTCAGGGTCTCCATATATGATTATTTTTGTGCCATCAAATGGAAACTTTAGGCATTGGTGGTATGTGGACAGAATGGATTTTAAGGCATGAATCCATGGATGGCCTAGTAAGATGTTATATGGTAGTTCCAAATCTAGGACCTAGCAGGTTGTGTCCACAATGACTGGTCCCACTCTGATTGGGAGAGAGATAACGCCTTGTGAAGAGTGTTCCTTGTCATCGCATGCTTTGATCACTATACTCTTTGTTGGGTCTATGCACGCATCAGAGAACCCTAGAGCCTTAACTAGTTTGAGGGAGCATATATTCAATCCTGCTCCACCATCTACTAAAACCCGTCTAACTTTGTGCTTGTGGACAAAAGTTTCTATGTGCAATGCATCATTGTGGTTGGTTTTAGGTGATGATTAATCTTGATCTGAGAAGGTGACGTGGTGAGGCGTAGTGAGATATCCCACCATGGTTTCAAATTGATTGACATCGATTTCCTTGGGGACAGATGACTCAAGCAAGGTTTTATCCAAGATTTATTTGTCTATGGGAGATATGCGAAGTAGCTCAAGTATAGAGATTTGTGCGGGAGTTTTTCCTAGCTGGTGGATAAGGTTGAACTGACTTTTGGGTTTCCACTTCTTTATGGTTAGGACAGGCTGTGACTGTTTAGCAGATGGGACAGGTTGTGACTATTTAGCAGATGGGCCCAGTATGGTGATTTTGGATTGTCTAGCGGGAGGTGGACCAGCTATAGTGACCTTGCCACTATGAGTAGTAGTATTATATTGGGGTGCTCTCCTAACCATAATGGTATTGATGTATTCATTGTTAGTTCAGACATTGTTTATAATAGGTCCACTAGAATAGTTGTACTTGAATTGGGTGAAGTTAGCTTGATTATTGTTTATCTGTGGACCTGACGTGGAAGCCTTATGAGAACCATTGTCCTGTAGTGGATTCTTATGGATAGTATGATCTGAATTGGAGGAAAATTGAGATCCACCTACTTCAATGACATGACTCTTGATGAGATCTTGTATTAGGTTTTTCAATTGTCGATAGTTAGAGGTTGTATATCCTTTTCCTCGATGGTATTCACAAAATGCATTGTCATTCGACCATGCGGGTTTGAATTGTCCTGGGTCATATTCTTTTGGTTCTTGGAGTGTAATGACCCCACTCTAGAGACATTTCTTAAGGACTTCTTCAATAGGTTCACCCAAAGAAGTGTATGTGCGACCTTTAGGAAATTATCTCATCTGACGGTATTGTCCCTAGTTATTTTGACTATTCTGATTGTTGAAAGGGACATTAGGAGGGGATGTCGATGTAGTTGTTGGTTTGTTTTGTTGTTGAACCCCTTTCAGGGCCAATACAGGGCCCACAATGTTTGCAGTCTTGGCGGCAACCACACTGTCATTTGTAACATGTTTATTTTTTACCCAGTATTTATTTTTGTCGATGCTTGGATTGACATTTGGTTTTTTGGAACCATATCGTAATTCTCCCTTTGCGATAAGGGCTTTCTCAATCTGGACCCCTTTTCTGACTAAATCTATGAAGTTTGTGCAATAATGTATTTGCAATGCATATTTTAAAGGCCCCAGAAGTGTCTGGAAAAACATGTCAACTTTCTCCCTTTTAGGGATGTCAATGTGACATCGACTAGCAAGGCTTCTCCATCTTTGAAAGAATGGGATAAATGTCTCTCCAGCATCCTCTTGTGTGAGAGTGCACAAGCTAGTGATGGAGGTGTCCATGTCGATGTTGTATGTGTAGTTTTTGATGAATTTTTGTTTAAGTTCATCCCATGTCTGGATATCCTTTTGTGTGGAAAAACATTCAAGGGCTTAACCTACTAGACTTTTCAAAAAAAGTCTAATCAAGTATGTTTGTTCATAGGCGATGTCCATACAATTGGTTGTGAATTCACGAACATGTTCAATGGGGTTTGTCTTGCCTCTGTATTTTGTGAAATTGGGTGACACATATCCTAGAGGAAATGGAGGCATGTATATGCTCATGTTGAATGGGTATACATTTAGGTCATATGATATTTCTAATTTTTGACCTGAAATGTATATGTTTTGAATAGTTTTTTCACCATCAGTCTTGTTTGGAGGGCATCCGTAACATGATCATTTGTGTTTCCATACATTGTATTGCTTGGTACACCATAGGCCCCCATTTGTTGTGTGTGAATATTGGTGTATTGTGGCGGTATGGATTGTTGTGATATGTATGACGTGTGCGGATTGCTGTGTTGTTGATATTGAAGGTTATGATTGGGTGTGTGTTGGTGAGTATGAACATTAGATGAATAGGTTGGGATGTGTCCCCTAGCCATGTGTGTCGTTATTTGGGGGATGTGATGACCATGAATGTTATGATGTGCCAATGGGGCTGTGGGTTGTGTCACTTGGCTGCCTTGTGCTAATTGTTGAGTTTGCACAAGGGGAATGTTTGTATTCATACCTTGGGAGGCAATGACATGTGACTGTGTTGTAGTGTTAACATTTGGTTGTTGTCCTTGGATAAAAATGTGTCCCTTGCCTCTTCCCAAAGAATTTTGTGAGATACCACTGAGTGGATATGTCAAAATTGTGTTCATGGTAGTAGATGTAGTTGTCAAGGGGGATTAGTGTGACTTGATGATGCCCCCATGGCATTTAGTGTAGTGGTAAAGAGAGGATTGGAGTAACTCGCCCACATTGCTGAGGAGCCAAGAGTGGTTCTAGATGATTGTGATAGTGTTGTGGATGTTGTGGGAATTGTGGACGATTTTGATCCTCCAATGGATGTTGCATTTATTGAATTAAAGGTGTTTGGGACTTTGGGAGTGGCATGCACTGTCATTGTAGTGTCAAAGAAAGTATTGCTCGTAGTGTTTGGAGGTTGACCACTGTGTGACATGTTATGCATGTTGTTGACATTAGGGTCTGGAGGTGTTGATTATATCATGGTAATGTCAAACCCTTGGGGTAATTTGGCCCCTTGAATCAAGAGTATGGCCAAGTATTTGTCTCTGTCATAAAGGACCATTGTTTCAACAAATTGAGAAGCCTCTAGGTCTTGTGTTGCTACCTCTAAGTTTTCCTCGAGTATTTGACTATACTCATCTTTTCACAAGAATGGTTCAAATGGACTATTTGATGAGGGTGGTGTTGTTCTTAGAGGTTGGTCCTTGGTAAATGGATCATCAAAAGTCTAGTTTGGATCGTATGTGGGATTATTGACAGTGGACGTGGGGTCTTATTGAAAGTTTTCCATTTGTCTCTTTTGTTTTGGAGTCTAGTTTCCACCATAAAATGATATTGCTCAAAATGGAGATGACAACTAAATGCAAGTATGACACTATGCAAAGTTCAAAATGATGACTAGGATGACTAATGTTTTTGGATTTTTGTGAATAGGATATGCAATGTGTAGACTTACAATGCAATTTAAGACAAGGGTTTCTAAGCACTTCTAAGCTCAAACTTTGTTCTCGATTTTGGCTACCAAAGGACTTTGTTGAAAATGACAAGGTGATAAGGTCTAAATGACTAGTGAGATTTCCTAACTAGACTTTTGAGTTGGAAAATCTCACAAAAGAGGACAATGACTAAAAAGAAAAAAAGGGTTTGATAACTTAGTCCAAAAGAGCCTAGTTTTGAAAATAATGATGTTGCGATTTGTGCAGATATTTACCTAATCCTAAGGATGCAAAAATGCGAACCTAGGGACAACCTAATGTCGAATGTATGCAACTAAAAATAATGAAGGGTGAAACCTATGGTGATGAATGCAAACTAATGGTCAAGACTTTGAGCAATTTCAAGTTTGGTTTCTGATAGAATCTTCTTGGAAACAGTGTTTGACAAATTATTGACAAGATGAAGACTTCGGATTTGACTTTGTATGAAGTTTAAAATTTTAATAGGAAAATGCGTTGTTTGAGGTTTCAAATGCATCTTGAATTTGCAAATGTGACTCAGAATCAGGAAAATGTGACTCATTTTATCAGATGCAACTCAATGACAGTCAGTTACGTCTCTGTTTTGTGAATGCGGCACAGTTTGAGCAATTGTGGCTCAGAATTAGACAAATGCAACTCGGTTTTTTGGATGTGACTCGATGGAAATTAGTTGCATCATGACACATGAATATGTGGTATTTGAAAGATCAAATGTGTTTTAACAAAGTGATTGCAATTCATAAAGTTGAATGCAGTTTGACAAATGTGATACAATTTTTAAAAAAAGTTTTTATTTTGTCGTTTTGATGGAAAATTTGATCTGTTTGATATTGAGCATTTTGTTTGGAGATGTAAATGTGATAATTCCAAAAAGAACTTGACAAGCACAGTGTTTTAAAAGTAACCAAACACACATCAGATAAGCACAAGCCTACATTAGGCCATGACAGTATTCACTAGATTCCACGCGGGTTTCCCCAACCGTATATTTGTAGCGTGTGAATTCAGAAGCTTGGCTACACGGGCTCCCCCTTATAGTGCACTCTCTTCTTAGGCCAACCAAACTTCCAACCCCCATGAAACTCCCATGGCAAGCTGATCACCTCTACTACAAACTACGAAAGTGTGGATGCCTTCACACCAACCGATGTTGCGCTAGCAAATAGAAGGATTTTGGCTTACTACACATAAGTTTTTAGTTCGGGACCCCCATTCGAGTGGCCATATATGGGGCAAGAGATTAATCACCATTAAGGTGGCACTCCAGCCTGAAGAGGTTAAGCTCAATAGGGTTTAATGGAGTACAACTTTGTCTGTATGACACATCTGCACAAGCAACCTTAGGTTTTCCCTTAAGGTTTACATTTATATACCGGTTAGGGATAGCTTGGCTTTAGCTCTGTTTCCGGTTTGAGTTGCATTGGGGTGATGAAATCCCTAGGCAAGCCCAATTTCAAGAGTTGGTAACCATTTCTCTTACACCCAAGATCGCCTGAAAGTGTGAGGGGAGAGTATACTCCGATATACCAAGTCAGGGTAATAACACATAAAAATGGGTCTAGTTTTCTGATCACGAGGTTTTCACCAAGTGAGAGCATACTCATCTACCATTTTGTAAGCACAATCAAACAAAAACAAACACGCATCCATTTTAAAAGCACCAAAATAAAATGTTTTCTACACTAGAAATCGCAAACACGTTGTTTGAAAAATGAGTCTTTGACAAGCGTAGCTGCAAAACCACAAGTTAGCGGTTTTATCCACCACTCTTGGACCCATGAAACGTAACCACCACATGCTGTGAAACATGATTAGTAACATGATAGCCCCTACTAGGCAGAATGCAAAAAATAAACTAGAATGCTAAAAGAAAATAGAAAGAATAGAGAAACCTTAAAAAAAATGAATGCAAATGAGAAGAAAACTTTACCAGGTGAATGCATCATGACTAAGCAAGTGCGTCACTTGGTTCATCAAATGCAGTCTCTGTATTTCAATTGTGGCTTTTTGGACTATGATTGTAGCTTGACAGAGCGATTGCGGCTTTCCTGTTTGCGAATGCATTGCGATGCGTCAAATGCGTCATGATTTAAAAAAGAATGGTTGCATCGCTCCGTACCTGTACCTTCAAAAACAACAGAAAACACAAAACCATATGGAAATAATAGCAAATAACAGAGTCGTGTTCACGTTAGGTTCACCAAATGTATGTATGGAAATTTAGATGGGTTTGTTTATTAAATAAAAAAATCAAAATCCAATGAAATAACAAAGCACAAAGGAAATATAATGAAAATAAAAGGAGTAATATTACCAGAAATCTTCATCTTCCATGGTTCACCTTTGTTACACCTTCTAGTTTGTAGCAAGTCAATGAGGCCCTCAGATTTCAAATTGAGCAACCTATAATAATGCCAAAGCCCCATGCAAATGTTGAAGGATTTGATAAAATTATGCCTATTTCTATGACAACATGATAAATGAAAATAATGACTACCAATGCTAAAATGACTATAATGCCTATATTAAAAATGATGGGGTCCTGAAATTATGAGCAAAATTGTCTTTTATAGAAAACATAATTTTGAGTGGATAGAAGAGATTAAATTCTAAGAAAGGCCTAGAATGAGAGGTCCAGATTAAACCTGAGAATCCCTAACTAGGGTTAGGGAAAATTCATTAATCGAACAGTCAAGATAAAACCTCAGATAAATGGATCGATGGTGGAGAATAAATGAGACAAATTAATTAGAAAATAAAGATTTTTGAAAATCAAGATTGTCTAATTTGCGAGATTCAAAAAATCAAAGAGATAAGAGTTGAACTGAAAAGCAAATTTGGAAAATCAAGAATCTACCTAATTACTTGATTTTTGGAAGATTAGTTACCAACTTGAATTAAATTAATTCAAATTATGGATTTTATAAGACAATAAATAATCTTTTTCAGATTATTTACCAAAATGGACTGATAGTTAAGATTGTGATGACATTTTAAATATTTCATTTATTTAAAATGAGAGGAATATTAAATTAGAAATTAAACAATTAAATTTAATTATTTAATTTAGAAGATAAGATTAATCAATTAAATAAATTAATCAATTCATTTAATTATGATAGTTAGTGACATATTAAATAAATAAATAAAACTTATTTATTTAATAATCATGAAGAATACAAAGACATGAATTAATTAAACAATTATAAGTTATTTAATTAATAGTCGAATGTGGACCAAGGACATAATTAAATGTCATAATTATGCTGGGATGAAAGTGGTAAAAATGAAGCTTGCAAGCCTAGGTCATTTTTAGGTGTCTACAAATTGTTTTTTCCTTGAAGGGATAAGTTGAGTTGAGTGATTGTTGTATTGTTTATGACAAGAACAAAGTTGAAAGTTGATTCTGAAAATGGGTTGCTATATGGAGATGGTGAATTGGCTACTGATAGCCTTATAACTTGAAATAAAATAAATGGATTTTGGTTGAATGAAAAGTAGTTCTAGATGAATTTGACAAAGTTTGTATAAATTGATCTTCTCCTGATTTGATTTGGGGAGGAAGTTCCCTAAAGAAATGATGTTGATGAGTGGCTTGGCAATCTAATATTGCATCACAAACAAACAATTTGATCAACATGGAATAAGAAAAATAACAAAAATGAAAGCAAGCCATAATAGAATGAAAGAAAATGTACAAATATTTCACATACCTAAAAAATCAAAGTTTCAAATGGAGGAGTTCTACCCAATTATGCAACCTTTACTTCTTCCTTCCTCAAACTCAAAAATTTGACTTCTTGAAAATATTGTTCCCCTCCAAATTTTAATTTTATATCAATTATCACTGTAATTCAAACTTGAATTGATATTATATGCCTCTCAACATGAAAACTCTGCTATTTCCTGCAAAGGTGATGCAAAGAACATTCAAAAGGTGGCAGAATCTCGAAATCATGGATGCACACTTCACTCAATCACCAAAAGGTTACTTTATGTCAAAGCACGTGCAAAACCTAGAGAATATGCACAATTTTGGCTGACATCACGGGTATATTGTGATTTTTTACCATTTTTAGTGCAATAAAAAATGTGCTTGCATTATTTAATCCTAAACGGACATATCTCTACTAGTTAGTAATGCACCCATGTTATGATAAATTTGGTTTTTTAAAGCTTTAGATGGTACATTTATAAGGTAGAGGATTAAGGGTACTAGGGAGAGAGCTAGAGGGAGTCAAAGAGAGAGACCCCTGAGAGAGGGAGATACTTGAGAGAGAGAGAGAGGAAGGGAGTGAGAGAGAGATAAAGGAGGGAAGGGCTAAGGGTAGAGGGTAGAGGGTAGAGGATTTTAGTGTGAATATTTTAAGGTTTACAATTAAGGGTAGAGGGGAGAGAGACAGAGGGAGTAACTGAGAGAGAGAGACCTAAGAGAGGGAGAGGGGGTAGGAGGGAAAGGGTTGAGAGAGGGAGAGAGAGACCTAATAGAGGAAGAGGGGGTAGGAGGGAG
>VDFB02000007.1:152676958-152768899 GCA_007258455.2 Sequoia sempervirens | reverse complement strand
GTGTAGAGTTGTAGGGTGTGTCAGATGGCTAAAGGAGTGAGCCAGAATACAGGCTTGTATCAGCCCTTACCTGTACCAGAGAGGCCTTGGGAGGATATAAGTATGGACTTTGTTCTTGGTTTGCCGAGGACGCAAAGAGGGAATGATTCAATATTTTTGGTAGTTGATAAGTTTTCAAAGATGGCACATTTCATTCCATGTCAGAAGACCCATGATGCAGTCCACATTGCTGACTTGTTCTTCAAAGAGGTGGTGAGGCTACATGGTCTGCCAAAGAGTATTGTTTCAGATCATGACATGAAATTTGTGGGGTACTTTTGGAGGACCTTGTGGAAGAAGCCGCATCGTGAAAGTTGAAGTTCAGCTCTACACACCATCCACAAATAGATGGGTAGACGAGGTTGTTACCAGAGTCTGGTAACCTACCAGGTGTTTGGTAGGAGATAAACCCAAGGGATGGGACTTGATCTACCCCTGCAGAATTTTCTTACAACAATTGGCCAATAGAAGCACAAGTAGATCAACGCTCTAGATTGTGTATGGAGGTAGCCCCGCAACAGTTCTAATTGAGGAAGATGGACCAGGAGAAGAAAATAAGTGCTGAAGCTGAAGATTTTGCAGAACACATCAAGGATATACATGAGAAGGTAAAAGAACATATTAACAAGATGAATATGTAGTATAAGGCTAAGGCAGATCAGATAAGGAGGTATAAGGAGTTTCAAATTGGTGATGAAGTGATGGTCCACTTGAGGAAAGAAAGGTTTCCAGTGGGAACATATAACAAATTGAAGATGAAGAAGTTCGGTCCCTGTAAGATTTTGTAGAAGCATGGTTCAGGGAATGCATATGAGGTAGAGTTGTCTGATGGAATCAACATTTCCCCTGTGTTCAACATTTCAGATTTGATAGAGTATCATTAAGGTGGCGCAGAGGAAGTACCAATGATGGAACAGTGTAGGATTCCAGCACCTACTTCAGAAAAGGAGGAGATTGAAGGAATCTTGGATAGTTGTGTGGGAAGGAGTACCAGAAACATGCAGTATGAAGAATATCTGGTGAAATGGAGAGGAAGGCCTGTCGAAGATTCATCCTGGCTATCTAAGGCAGCAGTTGACCGGTTGAGTTTTCCTCAACTATCTGAGACATGATGAGGTCACTTCTCAAATTACCCTGGGTGTTTGATGCAGGAGCATCCAGTGGTGTAAGGGCAATCTTGCATCACCCAAAAATAGTTAATTTTCAAGTTTCTTAGTTTTTAGATGTTTTTATATTTTTGGATACCCTTTTCGTCATAATGAAATTCCCAATTTACGGTTCTTCATTTCAGTTCCTAGGTTGAAAGATATTGTAGTTTTAGGTTCCCAGATTTGCACCTGAAAATCTTCTAAGTGGGATTTGAGGCACTTAGAGCTTCCAGAATGGCCCCAAAACTTCTCAAAATCAGCATAGAAAATTTTGAGCGCGTTCTTGACTTTGAGACCTTTCCAACGGTTCGAACGGTTCGTAAATCGGGGTCCTGAATCAAAAGTTATGACCCTGCGAAGTTGGCGCACTTTCTAGAAGATGCCATTGCAAATGCTCTTTTGAATTTGAACTTCATGTTGTAAATTTTTGGCGCCAAACTACCTAAACTCAAATTGAATGTTGTTTTGGCTCCAAACAAATGAGGAGTTCTATTTATGGGCGGGTTTTCTAATTTTTGGGCAACTTTTTGGGGACAAGCTCACATATTGCGAAAGGGTTATTCTGTAGCTTTCTGTAGCTTGCATGTGTTGTAGAACTTGGGGATTTGAGATCCTCTGCATGTAATAAGTTCCATTTTCTGAATAATAAAATTATTCTCTAGTTTGTGGCTTATTTTCTGTGTCTCGGGTTTGCACCCTCATCATTATTTAGGGTGTTTTAAAGTGTTGTATTACACTTTCACACTTATCCAAGGTTTCATTAATTAATTGAGCCTAATGGGTCCCTTTAATTCAAATCGAATCCTTATTAATTTCCTTTTTCGAGGATCTATCCTGACACCCCATTAATGATAATAAATGACATTTAAATTGGAAATATTAGTGTCCTAGAAATCTATTCTAGGAACCATTTTCATTTACTTGTGAATGATTCCTCCTCACATAGGACACCCTTTCTTGGAAAATTTTTAATGAGTTTTTTATGTTATCTCATCCCCCCTGAGGCATGTTCCTAGAAAGTTTTGCTAGCACCCATTCACCCAAGGTGGTGAATGGGTCATCCTCACATATGAAACCCCTTTTTGAATTTTTTCTTTGTGGGATTTTAATTATTTTGAATTGTATATTTCATGTCGGCTTGGTCTTTTTGAATTTTGAGGTTGATTCTTAGATTTAGTATAAATACAAGGTTAATTTACATAGTTTTATCCTAGATCTTCATGAGCATTCAAGAGTACATTCACAAGAGAATTATAGATCACTTCAAGAGAACTTCAAAGGTATTAAAATGTACATTATTAAGGTTTTATTCTAAGAATTCAAGATCATATCATCATGTCAATGGAATAATGCATCAAACATATTGTTGAGCTAGTGTGTATTGATGTAGTATTGAAGATCTATTTTCAAGCATTGATTCACATCTAATTCAAGATAAAAATCTACATTCTATATTACCACTTCATGTTAGTTTTCATATTTACATTTCAAGACAACTTCCAAGGTATCAACATTTCATGTTTCATGTTTCATGCTTCAATTTCATTTTTTCATTGTAAGGTTTAATTACCTAAAAGGGGTTTGACTAAGGAGAACCCCCATCCTCTAACAATCAACAAGTTTTTCTCCTTTTAACTATGTGTTTGTAGGTTTCTAGGTTGAAGATCAAGTGGAGAACAAGTTTGAAGCAAAATTGTTAAAGTTGTCAAGTTCTGAAAGTTGCCATCTACATTGCAAGAACATGAAAAAAAAGCTATGCAATTTGTTTCAAGTTTTTTGGGAGCTAAACACCCAAGAGCTAGAAATGTATACATGAAGTAAAAAAAACTATAAAGTTAGTTTTAAAACCTCTAATAGGGACCCATTCACGACTAAAGGCGAATGAGTTCTTAGTGAGGCCTAAAGTAGTGAACATCTCAAATCTATAGTTGCAGAATGAGAGAAATAGAACCCAAAAGGCACTTTGCAGAAACCCTAACAATGACCCATTTGCCACTAACTGAGAATGAGTCCTTAGTGGGCCCTGAAACAACACTTTTTCATCAAGGTACACATTGTTTCACCCTCTTAAAACCTCCCTTATTTTTGTTATAATAGTTAAGTTTAATTTATGCACCTTAGTTGCATCATATTGTACACATAATTGAATGAAACACACACCTTGGGAAATTTAGGTTCATCATTAATACCCTATTGATGGTGAACCTATTTTCCTATGTTTCACCAATCAATTCAAGCAACACTCATAAAAACAAGCAATCTTTTCAACTTAAAACAGAAAAGGAAAGTAGAGAACTAGCATGCATGTAATCAGATAGCTCCAATTGTTAAATTAGGTTTCCTAGCACAACCTTCACAATTTTTTTTTCAAATCATTCCCTTGACCAAATCCCAAAAATAAATATGTCTAAAATCCTCACTAATCTCACACTAAAAACTCACAATTCTCAACTCAATATTGCAGCAAAGTAACACTCAGGAAATCAGAAAATTAGAAAGCAAGAATGTGTCCTATCGGAAGTGAAAGGAACCTCTAATTATACAAAATATTAGAAATGTGAACTTGGAAACATGGTAAAGATATTAACACTTCTTAGCTCATAAATTTTCACTCAACAAAAATAATAAAAGGTGGCAGCTTGAAACAATGTACATAAAACACATACTCAGCCAAGAGAATGAGTCACCTGGTTAATTTTGGACAACAAGAATGATAAGTATAAATGCAAGGTGATGGTCTCCTACAAATCAACTTATTTGGCCAGCTCCCTAATTGACCAATTCAAACATTACTCATTGCTTCACATTTGTAATTTGTATTGCATGTTAATACTTCTACTTGGTTCATACTTTTCTCAGTTTGGCACCACCAAAACACCATGTTTCTTATTCCTTTGGTCTACCTTTTGCTTCAAGACTAATTCAAAGTTTAATTAATTCATGCGTTATAGATTAGTATTACTTCCAGTGTCAACTTGGTCAACATATACTTCCATGTATTACTTTGGCTTTTATTTCTTGTGCATAATATAGTGTTGCACTCTTAATAATCAACATGTTTATTCATTTAAAATTTTCCTATAGTCTTTTGTGCTTTAATTTTAATATGTATGAAGTGTGTTCCATACATTCCATGTGCTTTATTGAATAAACAATGTTATTATCATTTATAATATATGCAATCTAGTAAAATGGATACCCTTGCATTTTAAACTTGTTTGGGCCCACCTTGCTTTATTTATCCTCATTTATGGCTTAATTGGTCCTGTTTTGCATCCACAAGCCCTATGAATTACATTTTTGTTCTTGCTAGTCTTGACATTCTCTAGTGCATAAATGATAATTTAATGATTTCATCTGTGTCCCTATTTTTTGGGTTGGGACTAAAATGCCACCTAGGGTATCGCTATCCCCCAAAGCTCTTGGGACCTTGATTTTGAGGTATCTTAAATGGGCCCCTTTTTGTTGTCTATGCCCTAAGTTTCATTACTTGGGACTAAGATGCCACCTAGGGAATTTTAGTACTCAACTTATTTTTGGGATTTAATTTCAAATTTTGGCAGGATTTAGCCTCCTTTATTTAATGAATTCATATGTCGGCTTGGTGTAGTTTAATTTGGGCATATTAAGCATGAATAATTTTAAATACAAGGTTCCTCCACCCATTTTTAATAACAAGCATTTAAGTATTCACTCATGAGGTAAGTTTATGTATTCAAGAGTAATTCATCAAAAATTTGGAGCCATCATCAAGATTCAAGCATCATATCAAAGATATTGTTACATCATGTTTGTTATTGTGCTAACATTTGTGATGTAGGGTTTGTGATTAAAGCAAGTGTTTCAAGCAATATCTATATCCTTCAATCAAGAGTCAAGAACCACATCCATTGTGACCATTTTGTAGATGGTGAAATCTGCAAATTGCTATAAACCTCCAACGCACACACTCTTAGCATGGTTAGTTGTTAATACAAAGAAAATAACAAAATTTATATGAAATAATCTAGCATGTTTCATAATGCAAATGAGATAAAAAAAAATAAACTAAATTGAAAGCATAAAAAAACATAGTAAATACCTATTCCATAGTGGATTTGTGCTACTTTGATATGAAAAGTAGCCCTTTTCCAACCCTTGAAAAGAAAAAATGAAGATGAAAATGCTATGAGCTCAAATGACAATAATGGAGTTGTGCCTAAGAATGGATTCAAAATTCCTAACTTGTGGATGATTGTGGATCCAAAATGAGGAGAAAAGCCTCTTATTTATAGATGATATTGAGAGAAGGAGAGCCAAAATGGATGAATGTGGGATCATTCAACATCCAATGGGAAAGTGCCACTTTTCAAGATATGAATGGGAAAAGGATGTGCACATTTTGATGAATGTTCCCATAAATGCAATTAGTTGAAATTTGAAATTAGTGAAATGACAAGGTGGAGGGAGAGTCAAATGGAGTTATGGACAATTGGCTCAAGGAAAAAGGACTTGTAAGATGAAATAAATGCCTTGTTGGAAGGGCATATCCCATTTGGAGGGATTTTCAAATTTGTAGGAATATTCCCTCAAAGATGCCAAGTTGACAGAAAATGAAGATTTAATAAATTAATTAAATTGATTTATTTGTGCAAGTGGGAAAAGCTAGAGGATGTGACATGGATTAAGATTCTAGATTTAATCAGGATTTGATTATATAAGAGGAGGTTAGGTGATTTGACAATTTTGACTTAGATTTTAGGATTTAAATAAATCAAAGTTGAGAGGAGAATGATTTTAGATTTAATTGAATAAAATTTATGTATTTAATTAAAGAGGGAATTTATGATTAAATAAATAAAATGATATATTTAATCAAAATAGGATAATGATTTAATCAAATAAATTTGATTTATTTGATTAACGGAGGAATTAAGATGAATTAATTAAATGGTTAATAGAGGGGTGCTTAAAGAAGAATCAAAGTTAGTTGATTAGGATAATTTTCATGTCTACAATAGACATTACAACAAGGGTTTGGTGAGTTGTGACATTGCATGTTGTTCATTCAACATTTCCCTTCATGATTCTATTACATTTAAGGGCTTAATTACAACCAAGGGGTTTGACCAAGGTGTAGTGTAAAAAAATGTATCTTTGGACATTTTCACACTCATTTGGTCCCTTCTTCTAGATGTTGGCCTAGTTTTTCCTTGATTTAATGTTGTAATTTGGTTAAAACATTCACATTAGGTCCTGGACCCTTGTGAATTAATAAGAATTTTATGATGCATTGTAAAAGTGTTGTGAAGTGTTGTAATACCTTCACACTTTTCTAGGATCGTATTAATATATTTCACCTAAATAACCTCATTTTATCACTTACCAAGCCTTATTTCAAAGTGTTGTAAAAATATTTCATGATTTTCTAGGCTTGTCATCAATATTTTGAACCTTCCTTATGCTTTAATTGGCCCCATTTTACACTATCAGGACTTACTTAAGTGTATTTTTGAAAATAATCCCGATAAACATCATTTAATGCATTTAATTTTTGACACCCACTTAAAATACCTAAGTGGGACCCATTTGCCAGTAGGGACGAATGAGTTCCCTTTGGCTCAAAAATCAAAATTATTTAAAAATTCTCACAGGATATTATTTTCTAAGACCTAAAGTTGGCCTATGATGTGGTATTTTTGGGCAATTTTGCATAATCAAGTATAAATATAAGGTTTTTCCTCTCATTTCATTCCCCATTCATTCACTCAATCATTCAAGCAATTATTAATCATTCACTTAGGCATTCTAGGAATTTTAATTTCTACATCCATTGGATCCTCCACTTGCATATCTTTATATTTCTACTTCAAGGTTTTGGTGAGTTGTAGCATTGATTTTTTTCATTCATCATTCTCCTTTCATTTCATTTCATTTTCAAGGTTTTAATTACCAAACTGAGATTTGACCAAGGAAAACCCCTATTCACCAACCCTTAACACTTTTCCCCCTCTTTCCATGTGTTGTGTAGGTCTAGTGTACAAATTTGTCAAAGAGAAAGGTGTGAAAAGTTGTCAACAAATCATAAAAGTCATTTAAAGTAGTCAAAACCCTTAAAGAAGCTTGGAGAACACCTATAGGTCAAATTCTATAGTTTCGGATCCAGAAACCTATCAGGAGCTAAAGTGCAGACCAGGAGCTACAAATTGCACTTTTGAATTTCTTGAGATCTAGAAGTGGACTAAGTCACCATCAGTGGCATATGAGTCCTACTGTCAGGCCCAAAATAGAGATCTTGCAGTTTTGAGTACCCAGTTGTCTGAAACCTATTCTGGCAGAATCTCCTCAAAACTAGACTAAGTGGCCTAGCTTGGCATATGAGTCCTAGTTGACTTCAACAATGACTTCTAAAGGATTTCAAAGCTCCTTTCTATCTCTTTCTAGCTTCAAGGTGCACACCTTTAATCTCATCAATTTCTATTATAGTTTGTTTGCATTTTTAGGAAATTTTGTATATCATAATGTGTTTTCAAACATCTTGCATTCCATTAGTTTTGCATTAGTAATCAATCTCTTTTATCAATAAATTGCATCTAGGACATTCCCCTTAGACAGATTTCAATCATCTTTGCATTAGAATCTCAAGGGCATATTCTTGAGTGAGCCATTAAGACTTTTGGATACCTCTCTCCTTTTAGGTGCAAAACCCTACAAGTGTAAGAGAGCCTTCTGATCCAAAAATATTTGGTTTATTTTGGTGAACCTACATTTAGAACATCCTATTTTTGATTTAGAGTGCATTTACACCCTAGGAATAGCTTGCATTTCCTTTTGCATTATTTCATTTACATTCTAGGGTTTCATAATTTGCATTAGTGAAAATATCATCCACCTTTCATTTTTGTATTTCATTTCATTCAAAATTACTAAAATTTTGTATTTTCATATTAGACCTATATCAAAAAACATAAAAATCATAAAAACCAATTAAAAATTTCTTAAAATTTTCAAACAAATCACTACCTGGACTCATTCGCCACCCTGGGCAACTTAGTCAAGTTGCATATTTTTCACTTTATTTTCTACCATTGAATCTACAATTTCTGAGCTTTTTGTTGTTTGTTTCTACATTTAATTTTTACTTTCCATAATTTCAGTTTTAAGCATTTCATTCTTGTTAGTTTACATGGCATTTGCATTAACCCCACATTTTGAAACCTTTGCATGATTGTTTGGTGTCCTATTGATAATAACTTAGTGAGAATAAGTTCAAGACTCATGTCATCTTACCATAACACAATTGTTGTGGATATTGGGCTATCTAGAGCTTTGACTCCTAGTATTGACAATAGTGCACTAGCCATGGATGATAGCCTTAGGAACTCTTTGCCTTTAGGTAGCATTAATGTTGAAACAAGAACTAATGATATCCCACAAGAGAAAATAATTCAAATTCATGAGGACTTAGTCCACTTACAACACCAAGTTATCCTTGAAAACATTTCCACTACTGCAATTCCTGCCATATAAAACATTCACTGCATGCTTGAAAGTGATGAAGGTTTTGACCTTGTGAAAGACATAGTTCAAATCTTTGGAAAACATATTCATTCAATCTCTAGTGCTCCTATCCCAACAAAAAATGTCACAAGCCAAGGAGGAACTCAAATTCCTCCTCCCTCAACAATAGCATCAATACCTACCTATACCACTCCTCAAATCTCAACAACAATGCAACAAGTTAGTAATGTGATTCATTCCATGGGTATTTTTTCTAGCATCCCTAGTTCCTATGTGTCATCATATGTTCTCTCTTCTTCCACATTACCACCTATAAGCATTCCATTCACTTGCTCTCCTAGTACATATATCCCATCACCACTTCTACTAATCCTGTCATAACACAACTTTTCCAAAATGTTTCATACATGCAAAAAAAAATCTCCACCATAAACAAAAATCATAATGGCCCACCCACATATTATGTCTGAAGCAGCTTATTGTATTTGGAAATATTGTAAACATCGATGCCACAAGGAGTAGAGATTCCTAGATTTGAGAAATATGGAGGGAAGGGAAATCCTTCTAACCATGTTAATTCCTATACTAACTTATGTAGTGATTTTGTCCTTGATGATAAAGTGTTAGAAAAATTGTTCTCTATAACTTTAAAAGTCATAGCCTTGGAATGGTTCTTGTATTTATCAAACAATTCAATTCATTCATTTAATGAAATTTTTGATTCATTTATAAATCATTTCCAAGTACATATGACTCCAAAGAAGACCTTGGATGATTTGATTAGATGCAAGAAAAATGAAGAGGAAAAGATAACTAATTTTATCTCATGTTATCAATCACTTTATTCCAAAATTGATGTCAAGATCCCTAACCCACACCTTGAAAAGATGTTTATTGAAAACTTGCAAACTAAACTTCAAGACAAACTCGCTATGATGAAATTCCTCTCCTTCATGTACTTGTGTACCACCCTTTGTGATTATCACAATTCGGTTAGTAGTTGAGATACAAGGTCCACTTCTAGCTGAACTGAGAAATTTGATCCAGCCAACCACAACAATTCCCAACCATTTAGAAAGAAAAAAAAGGGTTTCTTCAATTCAATCCTCCTCAACCTACACCTCCAATTGTGAATAACAAAATAGCAACTGTTAAAATTGTGGTGCCCTTTAGTTATGGAGATCTGAAAAGACAATTCACACCTTTACCTAACACCCTTGATAATACAATGTCCCAACTTTTACAACAACAAATGATTACCTTTCCTACGGTCAAAGCACCAAATCCTACAAAGCATTTACCTCTAAAATTTAAATACAATGCTTATTGCCACTATCATTGACAAAATGCATGACACAAAACATTGTAAGTGTCTTAAACATCTTGTACAAGACCTCATTGATTTCGGTTGTCTATCCATTACAGGTTTTAATGATCAAGGTAATAAGTTTGTTTCCCCTCCAAATCAAAATAAAAATTCTGACTTTGGTACCTCAAATGTGGGTACATGAACCCACTCTACCAAGAATTCATGTTTCAGGACGTTCCAAGGGATTTCCAATAGGGATCCAATTGTTGCCATGGTGTCTGTTGCTTTGTTGTTTGCTTTGGGAATCTACTCAAATGTGATATCAATGAATGATTCTTGTTGACTGTCTACCAGGTTTTTGTATGGAGTCAACTTATCATCCTTTATTTGGTACTCCTCATTCACTTGATTTATTATTAGTTGGGAGTTTCCATATACCCTGAGGGCCATGATGTGCCACTACATTTCTATTCTGAGACCTATGGTTAAAGCCTCATATTTTGCAATGTTGTTAGTGCAGGGGAATGAAAATTTATAGGATCTAGGTATACAGTCCCCCAGTGGGATGATGAAGAAGCCACTAGCTCCTGATCCATGTTGCATGTAGGAAACATCAAAGTAGAGTTTATAGTGGTTGGCTATGCTGAGATTGAAGATGGATTCATCTAGAAAATCTGATATGAGTGGATTCTCTAAATATATGGGTGCTTCTGCAAGCTGATCTATGATCACCTGGCCTTTGATTTCTTTCAATTGCACATACTCAATATCATATTCAGATAGAATCATGAACCACTTGGAAATCCTTCCAGTGAGCGTTTCCTTTGATAATAGTTACTTGAGGGGGTTGATTTTTGTGATGAGTTTTATTTTGTGTTCCAACATGTAGTGTCTAATTTTTTGTGAAGAAAAAACTACTGCTAGACAGGCTTTATCAATGAATGAGTAGTTTAACTCATTCTCGACCATTGTGTGGTTGATGTAATAGATGGTCCTCTCTATCACATTTTCATCGTGCTGAAGTATGAGAGCACCGAGGGCTACTGTTGTTGTTGATATGTAGAGGATGAGAGGCTTTCTTGGGATTGGTAGCATGAGGACCGGAGGTTTGAGAAAATATTCTTTGATTTTGTTGAAGGCTTGGTTGCATTTTTTGTCCCATTTATATGCTACTCCCTTGTGAAGTAGGTGATAATATAGGATTTTCTTGTCTACTAGTTGTGCTATGAATCTACGGATGGACTGAAGCCTGCCTTGGAGGCCTGTCAACTGTTTCAATGTTTTGGGTGCCTCCATATCTAGGATTTCTTTTACCTTAGTGGGATAGTTTTCAATACCCCTCATTGACACTATGTATCCCAATAGCTTTCTTGACTATATGCCAAAGACACACTTCTTTGGATTTAAAAGGACCTTGTATTCCTCTAGCCTATCAAAAATAGCACTCAAAGTTGCTATGTGATCTCTCCTCTTTCTGGATTTTTCTAGTATATCATCAATGTAATCTTTGACAATTTTATGGATCATGTCATAGAAGATTAACATCATGGCCCTTTGATAGGTGGCCTCAGCATTCTTTAAGCCGAATGGCATCATGTTCCAGTAGTATGTCCCCCATGGACAAGTAAAGGTCATTTTATGTTGGTCTTATTTGGAAATAATTATTTGGTTGTACCTAGAGAAATCATCCATTAGAGAAAGAATTTCATGTCCCGCTATCATGCCTATAATCATGTCAATGTTAGGCAATGATAAATCATCCTTTAGGCATGCTTTGTTTAGGTCTCTAAAATTTGTGCATATACAGATGCCCCCATCAGGTTTTAAAATAGGTACTAGATTTGAAACCCACTTCGGGTAGTCAATTGGTCATATGAACCTTGCAACAAGTAGCTTCTTCAATTCCATTTTGACTAACAAATTAATCTGGGGTGCATTTTCCTAAGCTTTTGTTTGGAAAGCTTTCCTTCAAGGTAAACTTTTAGATGGTGGACCACAATCTCTAGATCAAGCTCGGGCATGTTGGCATAGCTCCATGTAAATTTAACTTTTTGTTCTCTCAAAAAGGTGGCTAAGATCTCATGTTCCTCTGATAGTAATGACTCGACATAAAATGTGATGTGCGGTGTCTCCTCTGTTCCCAAGTTGTCTGGGTTGCATTTTTTGGCTAGAACTGCTAATTTTTTCTAATGTATAGCTCTAAGAGGAAGATTGAATCCCCAATCCTTAGGTGCCTCAGAGAGGTTTTCACCATCAGATGTGTCCTTTCTTTTTACTATTTTTGGGTCAGAGAGTGCCACTATGTGGTTTTCACTCAAGGACCTAGAGATTATTCTCAGTTTTTTTCTTTTGCGACTGAGGGATTCAATTGTTTCCCCATAGTATGCATGTGTGTCTAGCTCAATGATAAATCTTGCTTTGTGATCCCCACATGGAATATCATCCCATAGTCCCATGAATTCTAAGAGTGCCTCATCATTTTTGAATGTGTCAAGAATTGGCGGTCCTCATTGGTCGTGATCGATGAGTATGGGGTAGACTAGCTTTATCTCATGGGATTGGTTTTTAGACTCATAGGATAGGGTGTTGATCATAAAGAGGTTATAATCTAAAAATATTGTGGGTATACCTCTCTTAGGTTCATCATCCTCACTACTACACACCTCAATGATGTCAAAGGTGAAATTGTCTAAAGGCAGACCTGTGGATACTGGTAATCATTGTGCGACAATTGATGACCTAGGGGAAAATGATGATATCTAAGGAGGTGTCCTATTCCTTCTAACCAGGGCAGATCTTCCATGTATGGTATCCCTAGGAGGGGTACAATGAAGGCCAATATTTTTCATGTGTTTCTCAATGATGATGGGTTATAGAAGACCATTATCATTTTTCCTAATATTCTTGTTTCTATCATATCCCATGGTGAACATCATTTGTAAACCTTTATTGCTATCATCCATAGGTAGATTGGTTACCGTTCTATTGTCTTGGTACATGAGACAGGATGGGTCCTCTTCAATTACTTCCTAGTCCAGATCTCCCCAACTTCTAAAGCTAGAGGAGCCTGCTTTGAAGGTTTGGGATGAGGAAGCATCATTTGATTGTGGTCATCCTCATGACCTAGGAGATTGTGGTAACTCTCCTACCACAAATGAATTATTTGGAATAGTGTATTCCCCACACCCATTGTCCTGGATAATTACCTTGATATAAGAGATGACGGGGATGGTGGGTGTCTCTGTCATAGAAGTGGAGGCAAGAGTAGCTGGATCAATGTATGGAGTTGCTTGGCCTTCATCATTTTTTGGAACTTGGGGAATTTTGTAATATTTGGCTTCCAGGCTCTTGTAGTAAGAAAAGGTTTTGGGGTCCCCATGGATAGTGACCTCTTGGCCTTGGTATGTGAATTTGACACATTGGTGGAAGGTTGATGCCACTTCTTGCATCCCATGGATCCACGAACACCCCAGGAGAATGTTGTAAGGAAAATCAAGGTCAAGGACCTAACGGGTGATTTCCATAATTGTTGGCCCTACTTGAATAGGGAGTTAGATAGTGCCCTGAGACACTCTTTCTTGATCATCATAAGCCTTGATTATGATGCCTTTTCCTTTTTCAATGGAATCCTCTAATATTTTTAGATTCTTTATGAGCTTGAGGGAACAAATGTTTAAACTTGCACGTCCATCCACAAGACTCTCTTGACTTTGTTTTTATGCACCAAGACCTCTAGATGGAATGCATAATTGTGCAATGGTTGGGAAAGAAATTCTTGATCAAAGAATGTAAGAAGATTTGGGGTAATGATATTTCTTACCATAGCTTGGAATTTTTCAACAATAAGATTTGTGGAGATGGTGGATGAAGCCAATGCTTCTTCAAGGATCTTCCTATGGGAAGATGAAATCTTTAGCAACTCTATGATGGAGATTTGTATTGGGGTTCTTTGCAACTGATCAAGGACATTATAGCCACTGGGAAAATATCTTGGGTTGGAGGTGGGTGCTCTATTTGGTTGAGATGGCCCTACAATGTTGATTTTTTTGCCTCTTGTGGTGACTCCACAGTCATCCTCGGCTTCTTTGATGGTGATAGTAGCACAATATTCATCTAGGGATGTGATGACATGGTCATATACATGATTCATGCTCTTGAAGGTATCCTTCCCCTTATCATTATTATTGTTCCCTTTATTTTTATGATTGGGCATCAAATTCATGTAGATCTTGAGGTTTTGATTTCCTACTAGTTGTTCCACATTTATTATTTTATCATCAATAAGGTCTTGAATCAGGTTTTTCAATCTCATACAACTGGCACTGGCATGTCCCTTGATCTTTTGGAAATCACAAAGGTGATTTTCGTTATACCATAGCAATTTTAACAAGGATTCTTGATCATTTTCATAAGTGGGGATTGTAATGAGTTTTTCCACCACTAGCCTCTTCATGATGGATTTAGCTGATTCCCCAAGGGCTATCTACTTCCACTTGGGGGAATTTTTGTTTCACTGGGGTGGTCCGCTTTGATCGTTCACATTGTTGATTGCTTGATTGTTTGGCTATTGTGTTAATACATTAGCTTGATGATTATTTTGATGGTGGTTTTGGGGTTGTTGTTGGGGTGCTGGTGTGTTTTTTCAAGGAGCACTGATCACAACTTTGGCATTGACAACATCGTCATTGGTAATGTTTATGTTCTTCACCCTTGTGTGAGGTTTTTCATTATTGCTAGTGGATCCGCGATTGTTTTCCTATTCAAGATATGCAGGTGACCCTCCCTGTGCAATAAGGGCTCATTCAATGTTAAGCTCATTGGAGATGAATTGGTCATATGTGGTGATACCTTGCACCTTGAGATGGAATTCCAAGGATCCTTAAAGATTTGAAATGATAGTGCAAACTTGTTGTTCTTTGGGCATGGCCCATTTTCTCCTATTGCCCTTGGATCACCATCGTTATAGGAATGAAGGAAACAATTTGTTTTTTCCTTGTTTCAGAGTTGATAGTTCCTCTAGACTGACATCCATACTGATATTGAATGTGTAGTTTTTGATGAATGCGTCTACTATCTCTTGGAATTTTTTAATGCTAAGAGGAAGGTGAGAGAACCACTCCATGGTTTGGCCAACCAAAATTCTAGGAAATATCCACATCAAATATGTATCGTCATATGCGACTTCCATGCAATGAACTTGGAATTCTCTAATGTGATCTTTAAGGTTTCCTATTCCATGGTATTTATCAAATTTGGGGATTTAAAATCCCTTTGGGAATAGTTTCATTGCAAGACTCTTGTCCAACAGATAAGGACACAAGTTTTTGGGTGTTTTCATGGTTTTTCCTAACTGAAGATCAAGAACTTGTTGCTAGAGAATCTTGTTTTGTGTTGTCACATCATCTTGTGGATCAGGGGGTGGAATGAAGGTGTTCTGCAGTGGTTCAATTGTTGGAGGGATGGGTGTATTGGTCGGTGTGTTGGTGGCTAGTGCTTGTCTATTTTTTGTGCTAAGTATGTGTGTACTTGTTATTGAATCAATAATGCTTGTTGTTGGTCCTATTGTTGTTGTGCTAATAATGCCTATTGTTGAGCTTGTTGTACCAACAACACCTTTTGTTGGTATTGTTGTTGCTATGCCAACAATGCTTATTGTTGAGCTAGTAATGTTACTTCTTGTTGTGTCTTATACTATTGTAAGCCTTGTTGATATGCTTGTTGTCAAGCTACTTGTAGTTGTGCCTAGTATTGAGCTTGTGCCTGCACTTGTTGAGCTTGGTATTGGGATTGTGCCTATTGGGCAGCTTGTGCAATCTGTGTGGCTTGCGCAACTTGAGCTGCTTGTGCATCTTGGGTAGCTTGGGAAGATTGGGTGGCTTGAGTAGCTTGCTATAGTTGTAATAGGGCTTGAGCTTGAGCAGCATGTTGTGCTTGTTCCAATTGTTGTGTGGCTTGAGCGGCTTGCACTTACTAAGCAACTTGTAGTACAACTTGTGGTTTTTATGCTTGTTGCACTTGGAATTACTAGAGTGCCTTTTGATATTTCTATTCCATTGCTTGTAATGTGATGGTATATTGATTGGTGATGTTTTTTCTTTGTGGTGGTGGTGGAGGGAAATTTGGAATGGTGTTCATTGTTGCGATGAGAGGCACCATTGTATTTAGGGTGGGGATTTGTGTGGTGGATGAGGAAATTGATCTGTTTGGTGCAATTGATGTGTTTAGTACTTAAGAGACTGTCATTGTAGATATTTGGGGTGTGGTTGATGGTGTGATAATTGCTTGGGCTGTTTGAATGGTTTCCATTTGTTCTTGTAATATTGATGGAATGTTCAAAGGGTTTGATGTGATGACTTGATTCATGATTGGAGGGTTGTTTTGATTTTAATTGAGCGGTGGTAAGGGATGTAACCATAAATCAAGGGGTGATGCAGATGTTAATGGTAAAAGTGGAAGTGGGGGGAAGATAGGTGGTGTGTTTCCTTGAACAAATGATGATGATGAAGAGGGATCGAAGATGCCCCTGGTCCAAATATCCCACCCCCTCCTTGCGAAGTCATGGGAGGGAGGTTTGCATATTTAATAGGTATGTAGGTGTTGTGTGAAAAGATGATGATGGGTCATTGGGATCCTAGAAAGTGAGTGGAACGTATGGGTGTAATGGATTTTTGGGGACATATTGACCCAATATGGTGTTTACGTCCAAATCCTAGTTGTTCACAAGGGGATGTGTTTGCAGTGCATTAAGAAATGAGCTCCCCTTGTTCACAATAGGTTGAGTTGGAGCAATGGATGTTGTGATTTGGGGTATGCTTTGGGTGATATTTTGGAATGGAGGTGTGGACGAGATTGGGAGTGTGGATGAAATTTGGGGCATGGGCCCAAGAGGTTGTTCCACTATAGAGCTCACATCAAAATAGGAAGGGAGTTTAGCCCCTTGTTTTGCTAATTAAAGCATGTATTGTGAGGGATTGAGTTTCATCGTGACATCAACATTTTTTGTGTGTTTCAAGATTTTGAACCATTTCAATGATCTCATCTTGTGTCATCCCTAGCACGTTGTTGGTGACGTCCTCCACTTGGACATCTTCCTCTTGATGGTCTTGTGAAAATGGGGGAATATTGATCATGAGATTGCTAGACCCAATGTGATTTATTTTAGTGGTGGTTTCACTCGAATCTCTTCAAGTTCATGTTTCTTTGTTGGTTTCCAAGCTCTTCTTGTGTTGAGATCTAGTTTGAACCATAAAATAGAGATCAATTTTTAAGAATGTGCGAGATGAATCTCTAATTCTTTAGATTGTTCTACCTTTAGGTTTAAAAAGATAATCTTTAGGATGATTAAGGATCAATAGTGTGATGGTGAAATGTGTGAAAGGTGGATGATATGGATGATTTAAACTCTTAGAATATCTTGGGGGAGATGCTACACTTTTGGGACTTTCTTGGATTGTGGATTTTGATTTAATTTGATTCTTGGATTTGACCTTGATTTTATTTTGGATTTTTTTGATTTTGGATCATTAACAACTAGATACCAAGATGTTGGATGTTATCTATGGGATAGACTTGCTCACAAGATGATAATTTTACTAAGTGTAGGGAGAAGGATGCATTTGGGTATGTGCAGGATCATCATGGAAAAAATAGGCCCTTAAGTGACAAAAAATTCAAAAAAAAAATTTAGAGTTAGGTAACTTGACATAAAAATTTCAATAAGTTATCTATATTATTTCAAAAATATATAAGAATAGAATCTGTAGAAAATTGAAAGTAGTTTCTAAACTACTAGGTTCATTTAAAAAAAAATTCTATTTGGTGAAAATTTGAAATTTCAATGCAGTAGTACTTAAGTTTTAGGGAAAAAATAAGAAGTAGGTGTCTATCTAATGTGATGCATATTTGTTTGTAATTTTTTTCCAAGTAAATGATTAATTATGAATTTTTTATTACAACTTTAAAAAAATATAAAAAAATCATATGTCTAACCACCTTAACTTGGTCAAAACTTCATGAAATTCAAATATATATTTTTTAATGTTATAGTATGTGAAGCATATAATGTAATAGATGTTTTGGATTCAAAAAATGTAATACCTTTTGAAAGCTATAGATGTTTTTCAATCAGCCTATCAATCAAGACTTTAGTGATAATTCAAATAGAAAATGAATAATAATTATTTATTAAATTCAAAGTAAATAAAAATTTATATTGGTGGAAAGCTAAGAATCTCCTCTAAAAACCCTTTCCGTTTCATCAATTTTGGATTAAAAAAAGGTCGTCAACCACATACCCTACACATACCCATCATATTGCCAATTTTTGGCCCATCATGATCCTGCACATACCCATCTACCCACATATAACCAAACAAGATGATAATTCAACTGAGCATATGGAGAAGCATGCATCTACATATACTTAGGTAAACAAGATTATTTTGATGTTATTTCAAGAATTTTGATTCAAGGATTTTTATTTTGATTTTGATTCAGGGATTTGCCAAAAAGTCTACCATGAAGGATGATTTCAATATTTTCAAGATTTTTTGGTGAGACGATTTTGGTTTGATGTTTGAAAGATGGATGGAGGTTTTGATCTTGATCCTATGTATACCTAGAAAGAATCTTGTTTACAAGACCTCGATTTTGAAGAACACACTTTACTTTAAACAAGATGCTCAAATTCCCAAAAAAATATTTGGATTCTGATAATAATAGAATGAGTACAAACCAAGATTAATTCTTGAAGATCTTCTATAAAATTTGAAAAGTAATCTTCATCTGAATTTGTAGAGTGTTGAGGGATGCTTTTGATGTTCTTTTGGACTAAGATTTTTTGACTTTGGTTTTTGGATTTTGATCTTACATGAAATCATTTGAGACACATGTGTGGGGTCCAATTGCTCTTAGCTTTTCTTAGTCACTTCTTTTTACCACAAACAATTATTGATTAGGTTTCTTCAAACTAAATGTCTAATGTCCTAATTTCTTAGCATCCCACAATGCGCATTATGTGGAAGTCAAGGAAATTAAAGAAATTTTTTCCTATTGTTGACTTTAGTAAGAAAATTGAGATATAAATTCAAATTCTTAGAAACCTCTAAGGATAAAATCCCAAGGGAAAGCAATAACAGATGAATCTTGTCAAAGAGATTTTTCTCCTAAAGGGTTTTAAGTTTGATGCTAATGTTGAATGTTTGTTTTCAAATTTTTACGAACAAGCAAAGTGTTTTGTTTCAAAGAACATGCACAATCCTATGGATATGAAAGACTGTATTTGTTGAATCTCCACTTGGACAAGTCGAGCTATGCCTACTTTTAGCAAATGGTTAGATACTTGACCCCACTGGCTCCCCTCCACAACACTCACTTATACGGGGCAGCCAAGCATTAGTACCCATGAAACTCCCATGGCATACACTCCATTTCTATTAAAAGTTGTAAAAGTGTGGAGCAGCTTCAGAATGACTGTTCTTGAACCAACAAATAGATCAAGGATTTTGGCCTTTTCTAAACAAGGGTTTTAATGTAGGAATTTCATTCATGGCACTAACTCATTTGACTATAAAATCCAATGAAAATTTCTAACAAAATATGTATAATTTGATATATCATCGGGTGCTTGTAAAATTTGATGTGTAATTTTCATTTTTTTTAAAGTTTATCCCCAACGTTCATCAAAATTTCAATGAACCTGGGTTTCATCGAGATATCGACAAACATGAAAAATAAGAAAAAAATCAAATTGTGGCCAACATAAAAAAAAGTGAGTTCATTGATTTATTGTGACAATGTTTTTCTCTACTTGAGACATTTTGTGGAGAAGTAAGGATGATTTTCTTGGGAAAAATTAGAAAAAATTCAAGAAGATATCGCCAGGTTGAGGGTAGTCATTGTCTTTTTGTAGAATTTAGTTGTGAATTCAGATTTGTAATTCCAGGTTTGAAAATCATATTTTAAAGCAATATCTCATCATATTTCATTTTTAGAGGTTTAGGGTTTTGAGAATTTCATATCCAAATTTTGTTGTGTGGAATCACCATAAGATCACAACCAAGGAAAAAATTCTTCTGACTATAATTATGTGATCCATAACTCTATTGGTCATGTGGCATAGTTGTGCTATAAAAAATACATGATACATTCATGTGTGACCAAGTTTAATGTAGCTATGTTGTGATAGAAATGGAGGCACTCATATAATGTAGTTAATTCAAGTTGTATAATGTAGGTGTCAATCATCATTGGGTGGATTCAGGTTGTCTCAAGTTTAACAGGTTATGATGTAATTATAGCATGATCCAAGAGTGATTACCTCTTGCTGCAATAAAGAGCCTATAACTTTGGTTTATAAGAAGAGCGGTTGTGTTATATCAATTATGTAGTGCATTCAAGCACAACCCATGTTTAATGGGCTATTCTAGAGAGTGATCAAGATTTTCTAAACCTTATGAATGTTACTTAAAAAGTGTATAGCTTAAACTACAAACCAAGTTTGTTACATACTTGAATGCAATCTTGGGTTATTGCAAACTATAATAATGTGATATGCTAATAACCATTATGGAAAGTATTAAAGCAAGACCCATGCTATATAGGATACATTTCCCTAATCAGGTTTACATACCTTAATGATAAAAAAAAAGCTTCCCACACACTCTAGGATATAATCCAAGATCATACCACAACTTTGTCAAGATAACTAATTTTCTGACCCAAGATTTAAAGTTGTTTTTAATTACCAACAAAATCATTCGTAAGATCATGATTAGGGTACAAACCCTAGGCCTCTGTAGAAACATAAACAATAACTCTAGAGGATTAGTGAGGTTGCAATACCAGAAAGATTGAGACATTGTAGCTAATAACAAAACCTTGCAATCTAAAGATTGTAGCCAATAACAAGCACACTATGTAGCTTAGCAACATTTGTAAATGCAATCTATGGTAAGAAGAATGGTAGTCACTTGAGATGTGATAGTCAAAAAGAGGTTGAGCAGCGATAAGATAATAAAGCTCAAACCTTGCATGGTAAAGTGGAGATTTTAACACTGAGTTTCCTTACCCCCTTGCTGACCTTAAGGGTTTTTCAAATACTTTTGGTAGTCTTAGACAAGGAAAATGCAATCAGGGAATGACTTTCCAAATGAAGTAATAGTGGTAATCATAGGTTCAATGTTTCTTCTTAGCCATTACTATATAATGGAGGTAGTGGATTACATGTTTGAGCAGTGTTTTGAGACTTGTCAAACATGGGAGAATAGTGAATAATACCTTGTGGACTATGAAGTAGTGTCAATAAGGTTGAAGGATCTTAAGGTCTACAATACCATGAAACAATGAGTCCCCTGTAGTAAGTGGGCAGCCTATAGGGAATAGTTTGATTTTATAGAAGGATGCTCACGAAAGGAATCTTCAAGTGATAGTGAGTGAGATGTTTGAGATTGTAGCTGAGGGTGAAATACCAAATCTTAAAGGAAGTTAGAAAAGCAGTAAATGTGCAAGAAAATTAAATTGTACACAACAAACAATTCACAATGTTATCTTGCATAATGCCTTGACTTTTAAGACAAAAATTTCATTGTATCTTGATGAAAGTGGTGACCTTAATGGTCAATCACTAGCAACCATGATTTTAAAACATGATATTGTGCTTATGGAGGCAATATTTTATGCAAGGTAGTGAGTGGTGGTTTGGAACAATGGGTGGTATGAAGGACTTGCTTTATATGCATACTATGTAGTCTAGGTTAAGACAACTTTCTTAGAAGAGATTGAAGGTGGATTATGGAACTCAAGGGTTACCATGGAAAGGATTAGAGCAAAGACTGAGATCTATTTAAAAGACATGGTCATGAAGATATTAAAGATGTCACATGAAAAACCCTAGTAGCTGGAATAATGACTATAATGCCAAAGAGGATAGTGTACTGGGGAAGATTTAGGAGATCTCCACATTATCTAATTACAGGGAAATACATCATTTATTTATTTTTTCAATTAAAAAAAAATCATTCTAAACCCTATATAGGATACATTGATACTTCAAAAGCCTCTGGAGGAATTTGAGATTATGCAAATATATGTCAAGTAAATACCTAGATTACAAATAGTAGTGGGAGCAATGTAAGATTTGTTGAGCAGAGTAGGAATGAGATAAGCAACAATGAATCCTATGCCTCCTTTCACACACATCTCCTCACTATTCTCTGTCATTATTTACTAAAACACTTCTCCATTTTGGTGGTCTATTCTTGAAATTAATGTTTTGACAAAGGTTTTATAGTATGTTTATTAAAATGAAAACTCCATTCTGGTGGGCTATGCCTAAAAATAAGACTTTGCAAAAGTTTTATGGTATGTTTATTAAAGTTTTAGAGTATTTTGGCGGGCTATATTCTTGTTTCCTTAAATGATTTATTCAAATGGATTGTCACTAAATAAATTACTAACTATTTAGTCATTTTTATTTGTGTGACTAAATAATTTTTAATCAATGACCAAACTAGTAATTTATTTACCCATTTATAGCTGAGTTGCAAAGAATGAGCAGAATTTAGTCATTTTTAGTTGTTGTGACTAAAAATTTTAGTCACCTAGTCATTTATTTGCCAAATTCTACTAGTGTGTGCTTCCTTGTGCAATTAGGGCTCTCTCAATGTTGAGGGCCCTAGGGATAAGCTCGTCATAAGAAGTGACACATTTCATCTTTAACTAAAAGGATAAATCCATATTGACATTAGTAATGATGATTCTGACTTGTTGAGCTCCTTAGGAATGGGTCACTTGCTCTTACTAGCTCGCTACCTCCATCGTTGTAGGAAGTTTGCGATCAAGTTCAATATTATGATTTTAGGAGTCTAACGGTTGGAAATCATAGTAAAATCAAATTTTACTAAGTTTTGGAATTAGTATTTTAAAGTGTTTTTTGGGGTCATTAACTTCAAACTATCTTCTCTTTTGCAGGGGTGGTTGCATGCCAAATTCTTTTGGTGTAAAATATCATAATTATTAGATTTTGTTACCTATCTATGAATAAAAATTATTGGAGTGTGAGTTTGATATTTTTTGAAGATCTAAATAGTCAAGCTTGGTAAAGAAAAATCATGTTAGATAATATTAGTCCAAAACAAAATGAAGAGACACTTGATAGATTGTGGGCTATATTGAAAAGAAAGGGTGATGGGAAATGTTATTGTCCTTGCAATAATTGCAAGGGCTTAAAGACGAGATGACTTTTAATCACAATAGCTGAGAAACATTGTAGGCAGCATGGTCACATTGAAGGGGGGCATGATTATCATCCATTGGTAAGTTGTTAATTATATGTGTTTATATTGATTGAATTTGTAAATGTTTATATCATTTTAACATTATATATAAATATATAAAATCACTTGATCATGATCATGGTTTATTTGTGTCTATCATTATTATAAAGGTGGGGCACCCTAGAGAACATGATATGGATTATCATGGCTTGAAGAATGTGGTTTTGTAAGGAGACGAACATGGAGCTGTGAATATCAAAGATGAAGGTAATGATCTTAAGGAAGAAGATGTTCATGCGCTAGAAAACATAGTTGAAGATGATGGTACAAATACATTGATCCATGACACATTTAGTGGCATAGTTGATCATGATGATCGAGATGACTTTGATTATGTTCATGATTTACCTGTACTTGAGAAGGCATACAAACCCCTTTATGAAGGCTCCCAAACAACTCTTCTCTCTGTTATATTTTTGTTGTTGAACTTGAAGGTTATGAATGGTTTATCAAACATAGCAATCTCACTGATGTTAAGGTATGCCATATATGTCCTCTTTTTTCATCTTTTTTAATTCTTGTTAGTTCATCACTAGTAAATAAAGGATGAAATATGTAACATTAATATTCTTTATATATTAACAAATTATTTTTTGTTGTAGATTGATTGGTGAATTTTTGTTACCACCATCAAATATTTTACTTTGCTCATACAGACATTTATCTGGCATTCTGAAAGATATCAGAATGGAGTATCAAGAAATAGATGCATGTCCCAATGATCATATTATATATTATAAACAACATGAATTTGCAACAAAATGCCCAAAATGTCATATTAGTAGATATCGAATAGATCAAATAACAAAAAGGGTGCCTCGCAAGGTTCTTCATTATATTCCCATTATTCCATGTATGCAACAATTATTTAGGAGTGAAAGATTAGCACAATTTATGGATTACCATGCATGGAATAGAAGTGGAGATGACATTCTTCAAATTCTTGTGGATGGTTCTGAATTTAGGGACATGGAGGAAAAATGGCCACACTTTAAAGAAGAACCTCATAATCTTAGGCTTTCATTGGGAGTGGATGGTGTCAATCCATTTGGAGAGTTGAGATCTATTTACTCGGTGTGGCCTATTTTTGTTATCAACAATAACATTCCTCCATGGATGTCAATAAAGAGGGAGCACATAATGCTTTCAATGATTGTTCTAGGTATTTTTTTACATCAATTTTCTTTAATGTAGTAGCATATCATTTGTCTTATTTGTTGCATAATGACTTAAATTTTTTTCATTCAATAGTCATGTAAATTAATTTATATATATTGCAGTAAAATGGTTATAATAATTATGTAATGTTTATGCTCATTCAACTATGTAAGTACCAAGTTAAAGATATGAATGTATATATCAAGCTTCTTATTGATGAGTTACTAAAGTTATGGAATGGCATCACTATGTATGATGTCTCTAGACCAATAGGACAAAGACAATTTCAATTCCATGCAATGCTTGTATGGACAATTCATGATGCCCCAGGGCTTACACATTTTTGTGGTATGTTAAAATGTTCGACTACACTTTAATAATATTTAATTTTATGAAGTAGATATCATGCATGTTTTAAAAATAATCTATTCATTATATATAATTATAAAAATTGACATATTTAATTCAATTATATATGATCTTATAGGTCTTCAAACAAAGGGAAAATTTGCATGTCCAATTTGTCGTCCAAAGATGAAATCTCATCATTCAACAAGTTTAGGAAAGCAAGTGTTTGATGAGTATAGGCACTTCCTTCATAGAAATCATAAGTATCAAACTATTGAAAAACATCTTTTCAATGGGAAAGAAGAGACTACATCAAAACCACGAAGAATGACACCTCACCTATGGAAGTTGGAATATAATAGAATTAATTGTCAAGGTTATACATCAGATAAAATTGTTTATCTATCATATATGATATGTTTTGAATTTATATTTTTATATTGTGTTGTGTTTACTCATGCTGTAGTTGACAATGATTGTCATTTTTAATTTGTTTAACTTATATGCTTCATGAAGGTCATCAAGGCATTAATGGTCAGCTTCCACAGGGACTGAAAAGTTATCCCAGACAATTTAGTAGGTTGCCCTACTATGAGCAGCTACAAATTGTGTATTTGTTTGATACAATGCATATTAGAAAGAATATAACATAAACACTATGGAAAATATTGGATGGAAGAAATGACAAAGAAAAAATTGTCAAAAATTTTAGTGACATTTAGGAAGCTAGTCATGCAATGAAAAATGTCATTCAATTAAATAGAAATGGAGACCAAATTAATATAAGTTCCCTTCCTTGGTTATTAATGGAGCAGCAAAGCAATGCTATAAAAGAAATTATACGAAAAATTTGATTTCCCATAGGATTTTCCATGAACATAAACAATATAATAACAAAGAAAGGTGAATTTGGGTTAGGGATGAAAACGCATGATTGGAATACCTTCATTAAGGTAATAATTCTGGTATATTATATACACTTGTATAATGCATGTAATTTTTAGTGTATTATGTTTACTGCTTTTGGAAAAATAATGAAAAGATCATTTTATAATTGTTGCAGTACGTTCTACCTCTATCTCTCCCAGACAACTTTGACAACAATGTCAATCAAGTTATATATGATTTTGAAAAATACACAAGGTAAGTAGCAATATTTTTCCAATTCATTGTATACATCTTATAATTTCCATTTGTTTTACTTGTTATCTAATATACTATATATTTTTGTTAAATCTCGTTAATATATTTGTGCCTTGAATCACTTGTAGATGGTTGTCATCAAAATAAATCCATAAAGAAGATATAAATTATTGGAAGAGAAAAATACCTTATCTAATGTGTTAAATGGAAAAGTGTCTACCTTTGATATTTTTCAATGCACAAGAACACTACCTCATGCACCAAGTTGAGGAGATTGAATTGTGTGGACTTGTACACATAAGATCAATGTGGATGGTTGAGAGGCACTTGAAATTTTTGAAGGCTTTGGTTAGACAAAGAGCACATCTTGAGGGTTCTATGGTGGAGGGATATATGGTATACTAGACCATGGTGTAAATTAGTGAATATCTTCCTAAGTTTTCAACAAAGATCCATGTAGATCACATTTGGGATCCCAACTCCATTAACAAATTCAAAGGGGAGTACCTAATGGGGAAAGGTAGATTGAGGAAAGTGAGAGGTAATTATAAGATGGTCATGGAGATTAATTGGAATACATTTTACATATAGTTTTTATGTATATTGTACTTATTTAATTTTTAATTTTCAATATGCATCAATTATAAATTAAGGTTGTATACTTCTATGGCATTTAACTAATTATATGTCATTTGTGAATTTCATTTTTTTTTTATATAGTTGGTCGAGAGTGGGATGCACTACATTTGTACGTCACAAATAATCTTGATTGGATGACAGTATGGATTGAACGATGTCAACAATCTGGTCATGCATTAACACAGGAAGGTGTGGCTTCATTGGTTAAAGAAGCTCATTGCAATCGAGATTCCAATGTTACACAAAGGGAAATTGATTTAGTATATGGTTTAAGATATAAATAGGTATGTATAAATATATTCATCACCCATATTATTTAATTATTTTCAATTATATTGATGTATATATATGTTGAGATTATTTTCTTTGTATACATTCGGCCAAGAATAAATATGTTTATCAATTGAAGATATTGCAATAATTTTTACATGTTTCACATATTGCAGGTAAAAAACCACAAGGCTATGTGGTGCAATGGTCATAAATTTTGAATCAAAATGTTGGATGACATGAAGAAAACTTGTGATTCTGGTATAACTGCAGTCCTTCAGATGACTAATGTTTCATCTAGAAGTGACATACATCTAGAAGTTTTAGAAAATCAATATTATGTGATTTTGGATGATATACTTCAGTGTGACTTTAAGTCCTTCAGATTAATTTTTTTGTCATCCCATGGTATAGGCTATGATTGAATGAAAATGATCCTGAGAGAACTGTTATTGAACATGATAATGGATTTACCATCGTTAATACAAGGTCAATCGAGAGAGCTAGAAATGAACCCTATGTTCTTCCAAGCCAATGTGAGTAGGTATTTTACTTAGAGTTTCCAGGTAAGCTGGGTTGGTCATTTTTTGTTAAAAATGATCCAAGAGGAAGGTCAGTAAAGTATAATGTGGTGGAAGAAGAAGATTTTGAAGAACTGGAAGATGATGTAGATGATGAACATGATCAACAGTTAGTTGACGATGTCCCTAACGAAGATGTTGAAGAGGAGGAACTAGATCATGATGATCTCGGAGTTAATGTTCATGAAGCTAATATCCATGTGGATGATGACATTATCTAAACTAATATCGATGATGATAATGATATGAAAAATCCATACAATGTCGAATCTGGATCAGATGATACAGACAAAGAGTTGGATGAAGAAGAAGATCAATGACATTGAAATGTATGAGTTATGTGATTATATTATCTATTTGATATTAATTTCTTGATTGAATTATATTTGACTTATGTGGCTACATAATTTATTCTTGATGTTTTTAATTTTTATGCCATTATATAATTAATTTAATGATGTACTTTTTAATGTTTGAAAGGACAAAAAATTAAAACATTTCAATAGTGATGTTAACAACCTTGAAATTAGTGTGTTTTATGTTTCATGTGATCATAAAAGATTAAAAAGTAAGTTGTAGAGGTGGTTATTCAGTGGTTGACATGTAAAGGAATTTAAAAGGCATAAATTGATCATTGTAATGGTTGTTGATGGTTGAGGATTTAAAATACAAGCTCTTGACATTCAAAAATCTGTGTTTTTCTTCAAAATTTGTATATTTTCCCTATTATGCAGCACTATACGATCACATGCAGCCATATTTTGATGTGAAATTAATTCCAAGTCATGAAGATATGTGTTAGATTTGATTTTAATATGATTTAAGGGCTTAAGGTGTTGATTTGAGTTAGCAAGCTTCATTTCTTTGCATACAGCCCAGTTACCCTATTTTTGAGGGTTTTTTAGTCCAAACATGATATAAAGGGGATCTTAAACTTTTTTTCATTATTGTAGCTTATGTGAGAGGCCCCATGGATACTATTGTAATTGTAGGATGCATGAATAGGGAGTAGGATGAAAAAATAAAGAAGGTATAGTTGTTGTCCTCAAGAGTTTTGTGAAGAAAAGCATGTGAAATGAGAGGTACTTTCTGGTACGATGCTTGTTTGCTCCCTCATTTTCTATAAAAAGGATTTCAAGGATAGAAGTATGGGTTATAAAGTTAGATATTTTTTGGTTGAGTCTATGTAGAGTTGCAGAGAAAATTGTAAAGTTTGATGGTTTTAAGGAAAATGCAATTTAGGTTTTGAGTCATTCTATAGTAGGTTTTGAATTCATGGGGATTTGATGTTTTATGACAGTACTGGCATTTGAATTGAAATGATTAATTCAAACAAATGTCTCTCCATTGTACATGCATATCTGAATTTTGAATAAGATAATCAAGGGTTGTCTCGATCATCTCACTTTTGTGGTGTGTATGATTTCTGTTTTGGCTTTAATTCAAGGAATTAATTAAAATTCTTGAATGGGATTGTAGGAGGATATGTTTTGTATAAGGATTTGTTAAGTAGTATTGAGTTAGAATACATGGTGATGAAATTGTAAAGCAATGTTCTTAAGGATCTTATATGTTATGTGTTAAATCTATCATAAAACCTTGGATGTTTATGAATTTGACTCCCTTAATGGATATATGGCACTAATCTAAGTTGTACTAACCTGTATGGTTCAGTATTTTGTTTGTCTTTACCTAGCACTTGCTACAAATTGCAAATCAATGCTTATTTTACATTGTGGAATGTGTTGTAGTTATCTCATGCTCCAAATACTTGATATTAAAGATGAACAACCAATTCTATTTAATATTATCCTATTATGTTGAGCTATTAAATGAGATTAGCTGTTGTTGTTAATGTTGTTTACGATAATGGTGTAGAGGTTGTAAATGCATTAAGGTATCACCCTAATAGGTCTTACAGAGCCCAAAGTTTAGGAGGTCTTTAAAATCCTCATCAGTTGGTCTAGGTCCTTCGAGCTACCCCTGATTAGAATTGGCAATTCCATAGGTAGATTAGAAGACTAACCTGGTTATAGTAAAAACAACCAACACTACCCTTCACCCTTAACCCTCTATCTCTCTCCCACTCCCTCCCTCTCTCACTGAATCCCTCTATCTCTCTCCCCTCTACCCATAACCGTAAACCCTAAACTCTTAACCCTTAAACCCCAAACCCTTAAACCCTCTACCCTCTACCCTCTACCCTCTACCCTCTCTCTCTCTCATGACTCTACCTTCTACACCCTCTCTCTCTCTCTCAAGTCTCTCTCTATCTCTCTCCCCTCTACCCTTAACCCTAAACCTTAAAACCCTTAACCCTTAAACTCTAAACCCTTAAACCCTCTACCCTCTATCTCTCTCCCACTCCCTCCCTCCATACCTCTCTATCAAGTCTCACCCTTCTACCGCCTCTCCTTCTCTCAGGTCTCTCTCTCTCATCTCTTTGTCCCTCTACCCTTAACCCTCTACCCTACCCTCTACCCTCTACCCTCTCTCCCACGCCCTCCCTCTCTCTCTCATTGAATCCCTCTATCTCTCTCCCTCTACCCATAACCATAAACCATAAAACCTTAACCCTTAAACCCTCTACCCTCTACCCTCTACCCTCTACCCTCTCTCGCTCTAAATTATTTCCCTCCTACCCCATCTCCCTCTCTTAGGTCTCTCTCTATCTCTCACTTACTCCCTCTATGTGTGTCCCCTCTACCCTTAAACCCTAAAACCTTAACCCTTAAACTCTAAACACTTAAACCCTCTATCCTCTACCCTTAACCCTTTCTCCCTCTATCTATCTCCCACTCCCTCCCTCTCTCTCTAAAGTATCTCCATCCTAGCACCACTTCCTCTCCCAACTCTCTCTCTCTCCCCTTCATCCCCTCTTCCCCTCTCCCTTCCCTCTCTCTCTCACTGCTAATTATCTCCACTCTACACTTAACCCTTAAATCCTTAAATCCTCTAGCCTCTATCTCTCTCCCACTCCCTCCCTCTCTCAGGTCTCTCTCTCTCACTCACTCCCTCTATCTCTCTCCCCTCTACATTTAACCCTAAACCCTAAAAAATTAACCCTTAAACCCTCTACCCTCTACCCTCTATCTCTCTCCCACTCCCTCCCTCTCTCTCTCAAGACTCTCTGTCCTACCCCCTCTCACTCTCTCAAATATCTCTCACTCACTCCCCCTCTACCTTTAACCTAACCCTAAACCATTAGCCTTAAACTCCCTAAACCCTTAAACCATCTACCCTCTATCTCTCTCCCATTCCCTCCCTCTCTCACTCAAGTCTCACCCTCCTACTCCCTCTCCCTCTCTCAAGTGTCTCTCTCTCTCTCACTCACTCTTATCTTCCTCCCCTCTACCCTCTATCTCTCTCCCCTCTACCTATTGGTTGTTTTTATTGTTACCAAGTTGGTCTTCTAATTTAACTATGGAATTGCTAATTCCAATCAAGGGAAGCTCAAAGGACCTAGACCAACTGATGAGGATTTTAAAGACCTCCTACACTTTGGGCTCTGCAAGACCCATGAGGGTGATCCCTTAATGCATTTACAACCTCTGCACCATTATCATAAACAACATTAACAACAACAAATAATATCATTTAAATAGCTCAACATAATAGGATAATACCGAATAGAATTGGTTGTTCATCAATAATATCAACTATTTGGAGCATGAGATAACTACAACACATTTTCATAGTATAAGATAGTCATTGATTTTCAATTTGTAGCAAGCTCTAGGTAAAGAGAAACAAATACTAAACCATAAGAATTAGTACAACTCAAATCAGTGCCATATATCTATTGTGGGAGTCAAATTCATAAGCATTTAAGGGTTTATGAAAAATTTAAAATATAAAATATATGATCCTTGAGAACATTGCTTTACAATCTCCTCAACATGTATCCTAACCCAATACTACTTATCAAATCATCATATAGAACATATTGACCTACAATCCCCATTTAAGATGTTTTGAATGCTTTGTGATACCAAAAGTAGAAGAGTAATTGCTTTATTTTGATCAATTCATGGTAGTAGATGTCATGTCTGCCATTAAAGCTTACTCGCACCCTACAGGAATGACTCTAATTGCATTTCATGTAGATTCAAATATTAGCCATCGATCCTTCACCTTGGTCAAATCATTAGATGACTTCCTTCAAAGCAAACTGACATAGTATCCATCATGGCAATAAGGGGCCCACTATACTACTCATTGCCAAGGATATCCATGTGGCATCCGCCTATGTTATCACAATCAATAAATACCTCACAACTTTTGATCACGTGATGGCAGGAAACCATGGATCTCAACCATCGACAATCCTATTTGTTCAACATAGTCGCTAGCCTTGTTATTAACCATTGAGCACCTTTCTACTAGTATTATAACATCAACACATGCATCGTATAACTGCTTTAGTAACCTATGGAATAATGTATTAAAGATGCATCAAAGTATTTATTATTCCTTTGACTTCACCGAATGAGACATGTGGCACTCACCTGTGATATCACGATCAATAAAGATAGTGTGGTGGGGTCATCGCGGGATGGTGGGGAATGGTTGAGATCACATGACAATTGATCTACGGCCATGCAAACTTGTCCCTCTACAAAATAAAAACATTTATTAGGGGAGAGGGCCTAGTAGTCATGTGGGGTCCAATAGTCGTACACTCAATCATGATGATAATACCCAGTCTTACCACATATTTATACTATATATTGTAAATAAATAGTCCAAATGTAAATAAAGAAAAAACCAAATGTTGATAAAAAAATGGACCCATACTTAAACACATGAGAACCTCTAAATGTTATATGAAAAAAACATAAATACATTCATGAAGAAGTGAAATAAGTATTTTTTTGTTTCAAATAAAATATCATAACTCTCCACTATAAGTACATCATTTAAAAAATAAAATGCTCATTTAATAAAATAAGACACTCATTTAAACAAGTATTGTTATCATAGTGAAAAAATATTGTTCTTATGTGTACAACAATTGTGGTAGAAATGTACAAGCATTGCATAATTTTATATTAATAGTTTTTCCTATAAAAAATATAAAAGGTGAGCACAATAAATAACATGTATTTTCCCATTAAATGTGAAGGATTTTCAAAAAAAATTAGTGTTCAACTATTGGTCCATTTTTTTCAATGTAAGTTGTATTTTAAATAATTATGTGTTGTTTTTATTACAACAAATAGATTTTTTGTGTTCAACTATTAGTCCATATGTGTTGAATATAAAAGGTAGGGCTATCAAAGATTTATGGTTATCAATAAGTATTTGGTCCACTTAGGTTGTATATTAATTTTAATTTAAATAAAAATATGATATTCTACAAGCAACAAATGATAATTTTTTGTTCAACTATTGGGGGTTCCATGATTAATTTTTGGTCAAACCTTTAAAAAGTCAAATTTTAGACACTTATCAATCTCCAAACCTTAGTTATAGATAAATAAGAGACTAGTCTACATTTCAAAAAAAAATGAAGGTTCTACGATATTCTAGTCAATTGCTACATGCTGAGAAAGTTATCCTGCATGACTACAGGGCCCTCTCCCCTAAAGGAATAAGGGGACATCACTAGGTCAATGCCAAACAATAACATAAGTTTTTTTAATGAGGGAACATGGGACCAACAAAAGACTTAGGAAAAATAAAGTCAGGTGAAGGAAATATAACAATAAAACAAAAGGGGGCCTAGCCTAGATGAAGCGATGGGGCTTAAGTCATTTTAAAACCTTCCCAAAAAGTAACGGCCAAATAGATCCCATCCAAAGTGTAAGATGAACACTAGGGTTTTACGTGAAGACGAAGGTAAAATCTCAAACTTAGGCTTTTCCCAAACACTATAAATGACTAGAGACACAAAGAAGGATAAAATAGAACAAAGAGAACAAAACTTTGAAGTTCTTGTTGGTTGTTTTTACTGTAACCAGGTTGGTCTTTTAATCTACCTATGGAATTGCGAATTCCAATCAAGGGCAGCTTGAAGGACCTGGACCAACTGATGAGGATTTTAAAAAGACCTCCTACACTTTGGGCTCTATAAGACCTGGGAGGGTGATCCCTTAATGTGTTTACAACCTTTGCATCATTATCATAATCAACATTAGCAACAACAGATAATCTCATTTAATAGCTCAACATAATACAATACTACTAAATAGAATTGGTTGTTCATCAATAATATCAACTATTTGGAGCATGAGATAACTACAACACGTTCCACAGTATAAAATAGTCATTGATTTACAATTTGTAGCAAGATCTAGGTAAAAACAAACAAATACTGAACCATAAAAATTAGTAAAACTTAGATCAGTTCCATATATCCATTGGGGAGGTCAAGTTCATAAACATCTAAGGGTTTATGATAGATATAACACATAGCATATAAGATTCTTGAGAACTTTGCTTTACAATTTCATCAACATGTATTCTAACCCAATACTACTTATCAAATTCTTATATAGAGCATATCCACCTACAATCACATTCAAGCATTTTAATTAATTCCTTGAATTAAATCCAAAATAGAAATCATACACACCATAACAGTTAGATGAATGAGACAACCCTTGATTATTTTATTCAAAATTAAGATATGCATGTACAATGGAGAGACATGAGTTTGAATTAATCATTTCAATTCAAATGCCAGTACTGTCATAAAACACCAAATCCTCATGAATTCAAAACCTACTACAGAATGACTCAAAACCTAAATTGCATTTTCCTTAAAACCATCGAACTTTACAATTTTTCTTTGTAACTCTACCTAGACTTGACCAAAAAATATCTAACTTGCTAACCCGTACTTCTAGCCTTGAAATCCTTCTTATAGAAAATGAAGGAGCAAACAAGCATTGGGCCAAAAAGTACACATGTCACCATCCAATTAAAACACTTGGTGATATTCCAAAAATTGTTACAAAATTAATCACCCTGGATAATCTTCTTGTTCATAGTGCCCGCTGAGAATGGTTGATGCAGCAGCAAAAAACCTCAAGAATCCCACGCCTAGACTACCACCAAAAGAAAAACTGGAATCCATTGTAACTGCAACAGCTGATTTTCCAACTGTTAGTAGTCCATTCCTTTTACTCTTCCTCAGTTAAATATTTATTTACCAATTTATGGTATTCTTCATCAGTTGGCCAATCAATATTAATTACCTCATTCACCTTTACATTATAAGGTGTGTATTTAACTGCTACCTAATTTGCTTCCCTTTCAAAAGATTCTAAGAACGAGCTAGTGCTAATGATTTTCTCCATACAGCTCACCAATAAATAATAATCTTAGTCATCACAAATTAATTTAATTTGATCATTGATGACCTCATTTGCCTGATCCTACCACTGTTGGAATGACCTGATATTCCCCTGCTCATCAATTATGTTAGGTAACAATGTGTTTCCCTAATCATCAAAATTCTTCACCAACTCCCTGATCTTCCTACTCAAGTCATTTGGTAAGGTCTGAAAACTTTGCAATGATTTAACTAACACCTAAGTAGGCCTTAATTATTAGGGCCTATTATTTATATCAAACCTTGAGGCCTTATACATTATGTCTAAATCATTGGCCCTAGGGATCCAATTTTCAATTAATGGTATCACTATTTCTTGATCCCTATCAATATTCTTTAATTCATCTAATAATAAAGAATATATAGATGACAATACATTATCTACCTTCTCATTTGGATTCCTTAATACAACAGTAACAACCTCCTTTTGTTTTAGAAGGGCTCCTTCCTCACTTACCTTCAAAGATGTCAGTAATTCTTCAATTTTATGCATTAGCTGCTTCTTCAAATGATCAACAAAGTATTCCATTTCTTCATCAATTTATTCCAAAGAAGGGTTGAGGGAAGGAGTTTGACTAGGAGACCCTAGTGTGGAAACAATAGGAGAAGCAGGAGGCATTGACCTTGATGTGGAAGGTAATGTACTGATCCATGGAGCACTTGATGTCTCCCCAATCTGTTTGTACCTTAGCCTATCCACCTTAGTCTGCAGCTCAACATTCCTTTGCTACATCTTGCTATATTCCTCAATCAGGAGATTATATTTCTCCATTAGGCTTTTCTTTTTTAGCCTCCTCTCTTTTAGTAGTCTTTTGGGCCAATTTGGCCATATTTATAGTCAAATTAGTGGCCTCAGTGGTTGAGGTCTCTGAATCCCTCTTTATTATTAACCCTCCTCTTAAATTTGGGCTAATATCAGTAACATTTGGCTTTGTCCCTTGAGGGGCCAATGCCCAAATTTCCAAGGCCTCATATTCTTCACTAAAAGCAGAATCTTGCAATGTTGCCTTGACCTCTTCTTCAGAATCTTGCAAGGGATGCTTGGACTTCAGAATAGCATTAAAATCTATGGTATCTGCAATGTCCCATTTAGGAAAAATCAAAACACTAGCTTGACTTACCAACTTTCTCCCTTCTTCAGGAGTGATGTTCTTGAATTCATCCATTAATTTAGCTTTCACTTCATCATCATTCTCCTGGTCTGACCTGTCAGGTCTCAATTCTCTTCTCTTCTTACACTTATCCTGGTATTCTTCCAATTTCATTCTCCATGCCAATTGCAAAAAGATAGGAGTTTTTTACAAATGTATTATCATCAAGAAAATCCTTACATGCCTCCATTCTTGCATCTTTCAAACATTTACCTTTCATATCCAAATCGGATAGAACCAACTCAGTTGCCCTAGGAGGGGAAGGCATACCAATCTGCATCTCCTCATCAGTGACAACAATTTCATCCACCAAATCCTCATGTGGTTGATCAGTCTTTTTCATCTTAGGGCTTGGCTCAAATGGTGGTGGTGATGGACTCTCCTCAGGTGATGATTCCAAATCAATGATCTTAATTGCACCAGGTGTTTTGAATTTTGGACCTGGTTGTGTAGGCAATTTCATTATTTGTTTCCCTTTTATGTCCTCTTCTTCCTCATCACTTCTATCATCTCTTTTCCTCCTACAAATAGGCCTCTTTTCTGTAGGTTGGTATGTTTGCCTCATTTCAATTGGCCTCACACCTTGGTCCTGTATACCCAAACTCAACTCCAAGTTTATCTTCTTAGTCCTTAAAGTTCCCATGATTTATTTGATGTTCTCCATCATAAATTCAATTTTCTTATGGTATGGATTGAATTCCAACAATGGATCATACTTTGGATCCATTTTGTGCACAATAGCCAATAGCTTATCATAAGATATCCACTTCTCCTTGTTCAACTCCTAATTGCTTAGGTCAAATTCATTTCTAATCAAGTCCTCGAGAAAGTTGAACTCATGCACAAACTTACCACCTTTTATCCTTTATCTAAAAAGGGAAAAGAAACCCTCATGATCATGTTGCTGCTTATGACCACACCTCAAATGATAGTCTTCAAATAATTTCCCAAAGTGTACCCAACCTCCTTTCAAAAATAAAAAAGCTAACACCACTGTATAATCTGGGAAAAACATTCCTTTACCCTTCCTAGAAAGGTTGTCCTCATGGATACAACCAATTTGCCACATAACCACTACAAATACCACCCTTGGTGGAACATTGTATGGAAATATATGATAGGTCCCTTGAAAACCGTACACCCTCAAGATAGTGTTGACTAGGTATGGAATAATGTCACCCCAGTTATGGAAAACCTTCAATTCTGGCCTCCTCCCTATGCAGTCCCTTAGGAATCCTGGGTACATTTACCATTAGCTTGGCTCTCAATCTAGAAGAAAAACAATTGTCAAAATGCACATAACTAGTGTTTTCCTTGTTACATGATAAATTTGTAGTCCACATCTATACTGGAAATCTTTCTCCATCAACCAATTTCCTTAATTCCATCTTCTCAAAGAAGAAATCAACATTCTTGTAAAAGACACATATACATTAACATAGAATACCAGAAGAATTAGTTGTTGTATCATTTTTCTACAACTTTAACAACCCTTCATGTATCCTTTTAGCCAACAAAGAAGCAAAATAATAAGTGACAAAGAAGTTAGGGTGTTTTATTTACACCCCCATGAACATGTAAGCAATAGGCATCACTGTGTTAGGATTGAAACCAAAAATCTAGCACAGTGAGTAAAATGTGGCCAAGAAATGATTTGCAAAGCAATTCAATCTGAAAGGTTCCTGGTCACTAGGGCTAATATAGAATTTCAAACCTCCTACCCTAGCCAAATGAGGTGGGAGTAGCTTAGCTCTAAAGAGTGATTTCAACTTCCCATATTCCTACTTCATTTCCTCAAGATTGATAGGAACCAAGTACATACTAGGCTCACTGAAATCAAAAACATGTCAAAATTCTTCTCTGTTAATGCTTAACATAACCCTTCCATCATTATCTTTGATTACCTGTGTGATAGGGTCATATCGTGCAACCACTGCTCTAAGCAAGTCTACATCAGGGAACACATTTGGTATCACCAACTTCCCCATATCATACATCCAACCATTCAAAAATGGGTGAGGAAAATTCCTCTGTCCAAACCACAATCTGAACATCTCCAAACATGTAAGATGAACCCTAGCATTGGCTATGTTGGAACAATTATACACTAATCCCTCCCTTAGGGTTTTTCCTTGCATCAAAACCAATCCCTTCTTCCTATCATTTGTTGACAAGGGCAATTGATCCAGGAAGTCATCATATAGGTTTCTACTTAAATAATCAATCTGCCCAAAGTACTGCTTTGTTAGTGCCATCTTCAGTAAACTAGGGCTTCCTTGCTATCTCAAACCTTAGACAGACTAGGGCTAAAAAAAATATGAAATTATAGAACATAACTTTGCAATTTCCCACAATTTAGTTAACCTATAGCCCTAAAACAATTATCAATAAGTCCTACAACAAGAACACAACAAATTTCCCCCAAATTCAAATTTAGAATAACCAGGAGATACGTAAATTGAACTCACAACTTTGCACTTGTGTAAACCCAAATCCTTGTTGTAAGAACTTGTGACTTCATCCTCAACTCTACAACTTCTCGGCAAAGATGTTTTGAATACTTTTTGATACCAAAAGCAAAAGAATAATTTCTTTATTTTGATCAAACTAGGGCAGTAGATGTCATGTCCGCCATTAAAGCTCACTTGCATGCTACAGGAATGACTCCATTCATATTTAATGCAAGTTCAAATATTAGTCATCGATCCTTCACCTTAGTCAGATCATCGAACGACTGATTTCAAATCAAGCTAACACAATCTCCATCATGGCAACAAGGGGCCCACCATACTATATGCTACCAACAAATCCATGTGGTGCTTGCTCATGATATCGCGATCGATAAAGACCTTGCAAATTCTAATCATGCGATGGCGGGAAACCGTTGATCTTCAACCATCGGCAATCCAGTTAATCTAACATAGTTGCCAACTTTTTCATTAACCATCGAGCATCTTCCCCACCGAGATCACAACATCTCCATTGATTTGAAACATGTGCATCTCACAAATGCTTTAGTAACCTACTACATAATGTATTAAAGTCAAATTAATTTAAAAAAGTATTTTGATCATTCCTTTGGCTTCACCAGATGAGACACGTGGTGCCCACCCATGATATTGTGATCAACCAAGACAGTGTGGTGGGGTCATTGCAGGATGGTAGGGAATGGCTAAAATCAAATGATGATTGATTAATGGTCATGCAAACTTGTCCCTCTATAGAATAAAAACATTTATTAAAGGAATAAGGGGACATCACTAGGCCAACAACAAACAATCACACAAGTTATCACTCAAACGAGGGAGCACGAGACCATCCAAGACTTAGGATAAATAAAGTCAAGCACAAGAAATAAAATGATAAAACAAACGGGGGCCAGACCTAGATGAAGTGATGGGACTTAAGATGTTTTAAAACCTTCCAAAAAGTAACAGCCAAATAGATCCTTCCTAAGGTGTAAGATAATACTATGGTTTTACAAGAAGACAAAGATAAAACCCAAATTTTAGGCTTTTCCAAAACACCATGGATGACCAGAGACATAAGATAAGATAAAAATTTGAAGCTCCATCAGTTCCATCACTACCCATAACCCTAAACCCTAAACCATTAACCCTTAACCCTTAAACCCCAAACCCTTAAACCCTCTACCTTCTCTCTCTCTCTCAAGTCTCTCCCTCCTACCCCCTCTCTCTCTCCTCTCTCTCTGCCTCTATCTCTCTCCCCTACTCTACCCAAACCCAAAACCCTTAACCCTTAAACTCTCAACCCTAAACCCTCTACCCTTATCTCTCCCCACTCCCTCCCTCTTTCCCTCTCTCTCTCTCAAGTCTCACCCTCCTACCCCCTCTCTCTCTCTTAGGTCTCTCTCTCTCTCACTCTTATCTCCCTCCCCTCTACCCTTAACCCTCTACTCTCTATCTCTCTCCCACTCCCTCCCTCTCTCTCTCTCACTGAATCCTTTATCTCTCTCCCCTCTACCTATAACCCTAAACCATTAACCCTTAAACCCCAAACCCTTAAACCCTCTACCCTCTCCCTCTCAAGTATCTCCCTCTTACCTCCTCTCCCTCTCTCAGGTCTCTCTCTCTCTCACTCACTCCCTCTATGTCTCTCCCATCTACCCTTAAACCCTAAACCCTAAACCCTTAACTCTTAAACCCTTAACTCTTAAACCCTTAACTCTTAAACCCTAAACCCTTAAACCCTCTACCCTCTACCATTAACCCTATCTCCCTTTATCTCTCTCCCACTCCTTGCCTCTCTCTCTATCAAGTCTCTCCCTCTAGCACCACTCCCTCTCTCAGGTCTCTCTCTCTCACTCAGTGGTCACTCTATCTCAAGTCTCTCCTTCCTACCCCTCTCCCTCTCTTAGGTATCTCTCTCACTCACTCACTCCCTCTATCTCTCTTCCCTCTACCCTTAACCCTTAAACCATCTACCCTCTACCCTTAACCTCCCTCTCTCTATCTCTCTTCCACTCCCTCCCTCCCTCTCTCTCTCTCTCTTTCAAGTCTCTCTATCCTACCAACTCTCCCTCTCTTAGGTCTCTCTCTCTCTCTCTCACTCCCTCTATCTCTCTCCCCTTAACCCTAAACCATAAACCGTAAACCCTTAACCCTTAAACCCTCTACCATCTACCCTTAACCCTCCCTTCCTTTATCTCTCTCTCTCTCTCAAGTCTCTCCCTCCTAGCACAACTCCCTCTCTCAGGTCTCTGTCTCTCTCACTCACTCACTCTATCTCAAGTCTCTCTCTCCTACCCCTTCTCCCTCTCTTAGGTCTTTCTCTCACTCACTCCCTCTATCTCTCTTCCCTCCACCCTGAACCCTAAACCCTTAAACCATCTTCCCTCTACCGTTAACCCTCTTTTTAAATGTAAAAGTTGAAAATTTTATAGTTGTCTATACTCATGAAAGTTTTCCAAAGAGGCCCATATCATGAATATTAAATTGATGTATTTTGCTTTGTCACCCATGTTCTAGTTAGTATTTACCATTTGGTCCCATAAAATTCACCTTACCCCAAGCATTTGAATATATAAAGTCATATCGGCATGAGATGATATAGGTCTTCTCGAACCATAAGTTATTTTATACAAACACATATTTTTTAGTGCATTAGCAAGAGGTCGTGAATGTCTTACCGATATAATTTTATCTAAGGATTCATATCGGCATGATGTAGTTCACAGTATTAATGACAAAAGGATCCTATCGGCAAGAGAACAGTCATCGCGGTGAGTCATATCGAGCACATATGTGTCTTACTGACTGAAGCACAAAGAACTATATCGGCCAGACTTAGGCCATCAGAGGGAAGTACCATAGCATCCATCTGGTCTTGCTGATAAAGCAAAGGAGGAATTTGTTGATATGATTTCATGGAGTCCTACTGACCCCCTATGTTACATCGACAGGATTGCATTTGTAAAGCCTTGGTGATATGTTTTGATTGTCGATGAGATTGGTTTCATCGCAGATAGATATGAGAGTCATGTCAAGTGTTGTTCCATCAGCAAGAAAATAATTATTTCTCAGAGATCAGAAAATAGAAAAAAGAAAATATCTTGGGAAGATATGAAGTAAGTGGAGGAACATCTTCCCAACAATTACATGTTTGCATTGGTGGGAGTTATAGTGATATACTTGAGATTGAAGGGATAAATCTCAGGGAGACTCATAACGTTGATGAAACTACGAGACATCTTAGCTATATATGATCTATCGATAGCAAAGATACAAGTGAATCAAAATAACTCTTGGGGAGACTCGAAGTGTCGGGGAAACTACAAGGTGTCTTAGTGAATGTTTTAATGAACATTGGTAGAAGCCCTAATAGAAGGATTTCCCAAGATTTGAAAATGTCTCACTAACAATATTACATGATATGACAATGAGAGTTTCAAAAAAAGACCCGCTACACTCATGTTTTAGCTAAAACATTAATGGCATGATAAAGCATAAGTAACTTCATTAATTAAGGAAAAATCAATTGAAAACACTGTTATGGAATTGATAGTGGTGAAAGTAGAAGGATGAATGAAGAACTAAGGAATTTTTTGACTAAAAAGTTTCAAGCAAAATAAAGTAAGCTCTTTGTGCCTTGACTTCTATAGTTTTGACTTCTACAATTTTTGAAGAATGGAAGCCACTAATTCAAGAAAATTGAAGGGGAGAAAACATGGGGAAAGTAGTTAGTCTAGAGGGAAAAAAGAGAAAACCAAAATTGAGCTAGAGGGCACTGAGCAAAAGCTAAGCCAAGATCTTATCGACCAATTAGTTGGCTCTTGACCTAAAGCCAAGAAATCTGCACAACTTTGGGCATAAGTGGATAAACTAGATGACAAATGTAAGCTCATAGGAGATATTCAGACACTAATAAGAGGCTATGAACTTTTTAGTTTTCATTACTATTAGAGAAATCATTTTGAACCAGTATGTAATCCATGGAAGCTTCATCTAGGAAAGTTGGTCTGCCCTAATGTATTTGTCAATGTTGAATTGGTGAGATTGTTGGCTACTCATTATAATTCAAAACTCAAAGCTATCTATGACCCATCTGGGAAACCATTTATACATATTATAGAAGATGCAATAGGTGAGGTTTTCAAATTGGAAGGGGTTTGTAATGAGAAAATCATATGTGAAGAATTAGAAAGGGAATTCAGGAGGAAGGACACAATTTATAAAGGTTGGAGGTTGCCACTACACAAAATTAGATAGGGAAGAAAACCAGTTCCACTAGAGGATAGTAATGGATCCCCCTTCCATGTTGATCTTTTTGAACCCTATATGAAGTATACTTATTTCTCAGTAGGCCAAGTATTGGGAATGGAATTCCTAGAATATATGTAAATCGTGCCTATGATAATTTTAGTAGATATTCAGTATCATAACTCTAGACCTTTTGATTATGCCTCATACATTTTTAAGGGGCTTGATTTTGGGTTGATGGCAATGAAAAATGGAGCCTCTATCTTACATCTTAGGAATTATTCATTGTTGATGCACATAGTGTTGTATTTTGGACAGGAGTTGGGGTTGTGGCCTTAGGAGATGAGAATTTCCCAATTTGATAAGGAAGGTATGTCATTACCTGTTCAATTATGGACTATTGTTTGGGATAACAGGTTTGTTAATTCTTATTTCATACACTTTAAGGAGTATTTTGTAAAACCATTGTACAAATTCTATAATCATCCATGTGCTTATTCTCTATCTGATGAGATAAAGAGGTTTCTCAGTCCTAAGGACTTCAATGGGCCAATTAATCACAATTGGGGTGATTGGTATTGTTTGGATGATGCTACCATGACTAGGGTTTACAGATTTGAAGATTTCCCATTCATTTTTCCTAAAATAGTCTCGGATAGGATTGCATACTTGGAGATTGTTAGGTAGATGGACTTTTCCAATGTTATGAATTTTGAGCTCCTTTGGAAAACAAGCTTGCATGCCCAGTACATTGTGCTTCAGTGATTTTACTATATTGGAGAAGGAAGGGTACAATTTGATTCTTGATAAGCTACTGCAATACAACATGAAAAGAGCAACACCTAAAAATAATTTTGATCTAGAAGGGTATATCAATTCTGCTAGACAAAAGATAAAATTTGGAGGATATCAACATGTACCCTATTAGTTTGATGATATTATTAGGAACCTAGAAGCTAAATAAGTAGAAATGGTGGTAGAAAAATATAATCAAGGGTTGCAAGATTCAAATTTGTTATCTTCTCGGGAAGAGGCATCTGAGGGTAATGTGCCACAGGGTCAATCCAATAGGATGTCAAGATTGAGAACTTAGGACTACACCTTTCCTGCCAGGGAATTAAATGTGGAAGAGAGTATAGATATAGATGCAAGGCATGTGGAGTATAAGACATTTGTATCAAATAATGAATTTATAAATTCTCCAAAATTTAAAGCATTCTTGTATAAATAAAAAGGAAAAGAGATAAGAGAAATGGTTGATAATGTTACACCAAGTAATGAGGAACAACTATTGATGGACCTAAAGATGAGTGTGGACATAGAGATGGTGGGTATGACCCCTGAGAAGGGAAGGAGAATGTTAGAAAATGTTGGTATTATGATCTTTCCAGGGTTGGATCTCAATTCTGCATTAGTCTTTGATAGTTTTCAGAAGGACAGTAATGCTACACACAAGCTTATCCTGGAAAAGGTGATAGAAGTATATGTAGGGTCAAAATACAATCTAGATGAAGGGTCATTGATGATTTGGGCCTTGTGTCCACCTCACAGGAAATTAGTTGTCATTGATACTAAGAAAGCATTTAGGCATGTTATGAATCTAAAGATTGGGGATGTTGATCCTGTGGCAACTGCAGAGATTGGAATGAATGTAGCAAAACTGAACAAAGCTCAAATACAAATGTTAATTAAGGAAAGAGAAATGTACAAAATGAATAATGAGAGGATGTTGAGAGAAAATGACCACCTAAAAGATTTGTTAGGAGTTACAATGAAGTCAACCAAGATACTCACTCATGGTGAAAGTTCATAAGAAAAAGATCATTGGGAAGGATCAAGTGCATATTCTCAAGGGAAATATGATGCACTTGTAGCAGTAATTACGAAAAGACAAGATAGTATAACAACTTGGTTGAATAAGCTCTGGGGAACACACTCAAATAACTTTGTTGCATTGTGAGAACACGAAAGAATGGATGGTAGGATTTTGGAGAAGCTTCAAGAAATAAACTAGAGGGATGTTTTCAATAATGTAGCAATTGAGGCTACAAATCATCTTGTGAACAAGCACAGAGACTTCTTTGAAGAATTGTGAGGGGATGTGCAGGGATTAATTGATGCCACCAAAAAGGGATTGACTGCATTCTTCGATGATAGAGGATAATTAAAAGAAATGACTAGGTGGAAAGGTGAAAGTGAATCAATATTGCAAGAAATTTTGAAGACAACTACCACGAAAGATACAACACTGGATGAAGCATGTGAATAGAATGAAAAGATGATGAAAATGGAGATCGTGATCTGAAATGCATTGGGAGATACAGATACACATGAGCATCAGGACTAGTTGGACCACTTGTTGAAGATTCATTTGTGGCTTAACAAATCCTAATTACTTCTTTTTAATAATTTGTTGTTTTAACATAAGAAATTTTTGAAAGGACATGTCCTTTTGAGCTGTTGATGTATAAATATCCATTTTTGGTAGCAAATAGAGAATATCGAATAGGAGAAAGATACAATAGATTACAATGTTTTGCAATTATGAGACTATGATGCATGTTTGAAACTATGGAGATATCAATGGAAATAATTTATTGTGGTGGCATATTTCTAGTATCAGTTGTTTGTTGTGTTAATTTAAAGTATTATTGAAGTTGTCTCCAAGTTTGATGTTTTCTAGTTATTTAAATTGATATAACAAGCTTATATTTAGTTTATTGGTGCACACTTGTTGTATCTATATGGTTGATTAATTGGTTCTTTCAAGAAAATATTAAATCCTTTTAGTTGATCATAGTAATTAGGGAATCTCATTTGGATCATTAAGAAGAAATTGGTTATCATATTATTGCATGTTTATACAAGTTATAAACTCAAATTTATCTTCCAAATAATTAGAGTATCTAATAGAAAGAAGTTACTCATTTTAAATCTCCCATTTGAATCCACATACCCAATAAGGCACTAGTCTATACATTTTGACCATTTAGGTTTCACTCATTTTTACATCTATTAAATTGAACATATTAAGTTTTAGCCTTGATATTACTATACAATCTATACAAAAATAAAATTCATTTATCCACTCCCATTTGCCATTGTGGATGAATTATTTTAAGAAATAAACACAAACCAAGTCTGCCTCATTCATATAGGTATACCCGCCTTAGTCTAGCACCACCTAAAGAGAAGAAGGTCTAAACCATTTTGGCCTTGTCTATTACCCTGAAATGTACCAAGAGATTGGGAACCTCTTGAGGCATTCCACCTGCATTTTTTAGAGCTAACACCTCCCTCCCTCTATCTCTCTCCCACTCCCTCCCTCTCTCTCTCTCTCAAATATCTTCAATATCCTACCACCTCTCCCTCTCTTAGGTCTTTCTCTCACTCACTCACTCCCTCTATCTCTCTCCCCTTAACCCTAAACCCTAAACCCTAAATGCTTAAATCCTCTACCCTCTACCCTTAACCCTCCCTTCCTTTATATATATCTCTCTCTCAAGTCTCTCCCTCCTAGCACCACTCCCTCTCCCAGGTCTATATCTCACTCACTCACTCTATCTCAAGTCTCTCCCTCCTACCCCTTCTCCCTCTCTTAGGTATTTCTCTCACTCACTCAATCCCTTTATCTCTCTCCACTCTAACCTTAACCCTAAACCCTTAAACCATCTACCCTCTACCCATAACCCTCCCTCCCTCTCTCTCTCTCAAGTATATTCAATATCCTACCCCCTCTCCCTCTCTTAGGTCTCTCTCTCTCACTCACTCCCTCTATCTCTCTCCCCTAAACCCTATACCCTGAACCCTTAAACCCTCTAACCTCTACCCTTAACCATCCCTCCTTTATCTATCTCTCTCAAGTATCTCCCTCCTAGCACCACTCCCTCTCTCAGGTCACTCACTCACTCACTCACTCTATCTCAAGTCTCTCCCTCCTACCCCTTCTCCCTCTCTTAGGTCTTTCTCTCACTCACTCACTCCCTCTATCTCTCTCCCCTCCACCCTTAACCCTAAACCCTTAAACCATCTACACTCTACCCTTAACCCTCCCTCCCTATATCTCTCTCACACTCCCTTCCTCTCTCTCTCAAGTATCTACAATATCCTACCCCCTCTCCCTCTCTTAGGTCTCTCTCTCTCTCTCCCCTTAACCTTGAACCCTTAACCCGTAAACCCTCTACCCTCTACCCTTAACCCTCCCTTCCTTTATCTCTCTCTCTCTCAAGTCTCTTCCTCCTAGCACCACTCCCTCTCTCAGGTCTCTCACTCACTCACTCACTCACTCTATCTCAAGTCTCTCCCTCCTACCCCTTCTCCCTCTCTTATGTCTTTCTCTCACTCACTCACTCCATCTATCTCTCTCCCCTCCACCCTTAACCCTAAACCCTTAAACCATCTACCCTCTACCCTTAACCCAGCCTCCTCTATCTCTCTCTCTCAAGTATCTTCAATATCCTACCCCCTCTCCCTCTCTTAGGTCTCTCTCTCTCTCACTCACTCCCTCTATCTCTCTCCCCTTAACCCTAAACCCTTAACCCTTAAACCCTCTACCCTATACCCTTAGCCCTCCCTTCCTTTATCTCTCTCTCTCAAGTCTCTCCCTCTCTCAGGTCTCTCTCTCTCACTCAATCTATCTCAAGTATCTCCCTCCTACCCCTTCTTCCTTTCTGAGGTCTTTCTCTCACTCACTCACTTCCTCTATCATTCAACCCTCCACCCTTAACCCTCCCTCCCTCTATCTCTCTCCCACTCCCTCCCTCTCTCTCTATAAAGTATCTTCTATATCCTACCCCCTCTCCCTCTCTTAGGTCTTTGTCTCACTCACTCACTCACTCACTCCCTCTATATCTCTCCCCTAAACCCTAAACCCTTAAACCTTAAACCATCTACTCTCTACCCTGAACCCTCCCTTCCTTTATCTCTCTCCCACACCCTCCCTCTCTCTCAAGTCTCTCCCTCCTACCTCCTCATCCCTAAACCATCAACCATAAACCCTTAAACCTTATATCCTCTACCCTCAACACTCCTCCCCTCTCCCTTCCCCCTCCTAATTCTCTCTCTCTACCTCTCCCCTTCTTCCCCTCTTCCCCTCTCACTTCCCCCTCCTAATTCTTTCTCTGTCTCTCTCCTTTTCCCCCTCTCTCTCTCATTTTCCCTCTCCCTTTCCCCTCACTCTATATCTCTCTCCCTTCCCCATCCTAATTCTCTCTATCTCTCTGTCTCTTTGTCTCTCTCTTTCTCTCTCTTTGTCTCTCTCTCTCTATCTCTCTCTATTTGTCTCTCTCCCTCTCTCTTTCCCACCCTACACCTCCTAATTACTCTTTTGTATATGTGTGCAAAAATCAGATATCCAATTTAGATTGGATATCCAATTTATGGCACCAAAATATTACATTTTAATTTTTTTTTCAAATTAGATATGAGACATGAATTGGATATCCAAAACAAATCAGATATTCAATTTGTAGTACTTTGGCTTGGGCATTGCTATGGAGCAATGTACTGACACCCAACCCAAAACAAAGTCAACTCAAGCTTTTGCATTTTTTGGTGAGCTCAAAACGCTACTTTTTTCATGTTGCAACCTTTTGGCCCATCATGATCCTACACATACCCAGGTCTAAATCAAGTAGTTTTTATTGCTAAGGTTGATCACTCCTTTCTTTGAAGGCCATACACTTATGATTGGGTCAAGTGTTCTTTTCTTTAGAAAATTCCTATTTCCTTTTTGATAGGTTAATTATGAATTGATTAGATGGGTTATGAATCACTTATTTCAAAAAAATATCTGTATGAAAGAAGTATATTGGTATGAAATTAAATATGATTTGTATTCCAATGTAAAAACTACAAAGAATGGAAACAATTCTTTCAACACACAAACTATTATGTAGTAGTCAATTAAAATGAAAAACCTTAATCTATATTAGTTAGGATACACAACTAAGAAAATGATCTAAAGTGACTTATTTATCCTAGAGGAACTAAGTATATAGAATACAAAGAAAACCAACAAACCCACAACTACCCCTATTTTGAAGGATTTTAATTTTCTCCCCTTCTTCATCTCACTAATATTGTCTAATTATTTTATAGAGATAAAGGGTCATAACACAACTTTATTCAACCCAGTAAATAGCTTGGTTAATGAAACTTGATAAAAGCAACAAAACAATTGCTACATTTGGAGTTTCATGCTGAATGAAGAGTGGTGACAATAATCTACTTATAGTTTAATAAAACACTATTTTTATAAAAAGGCTTGGCATTAGAAATATAAGTGTTACTTATAGTTTAATAAAACACTATTATAGTTTTACCAACATATACTATTGTATGCTTGCATGGCTTCTTAGGTAATATATCGAGAGATAGAGATAGATGGGGAGAGAAAGAGAGAGAGAGAGAGATAGAGATATATGGGAAAAGAAAGAGAGATGGAGATATATAGGAAGAGAAAGGAAGAGAGATGGATATAGAGAGTCGATGGATAGGGGGGATAGGGAGGGAGAGAAAGGGATATAGATAGAAAGAGATAGAGAGAGGAGTGAGAGGGAGATAAAAAGAGAAATAAAGATAGAGATATAGAGTAGGAGAGAGGGAGGGAGAGATGTAGTGAATGAGAGAGAAAGGGGGGAGGGAGAGATAGCTCAATAGATAGAGGGGGGAAGAGAGAGTGACATAGATAGTGGGAGATATAGAGATATAGAGAGTGACAAGGAGAGATATATCAATCACCCTCCCTATATCTCTATCTATTCATCCTTTTCTCTTTATCTCTCTACCTCTCTCTATCTCTTTGTCTCCATTTCTATTTGTATGTTTATCATTATCTCCCTCTCTCTCTATATTTTCTTCCCTATATTTATCTTTGTCTCCTTAAGTGTGCAATGGGTACATTGAAGAGGTCTTAAAGGAGAATTATCATATCTTTAATAAAATGGCATGCTACTTTGAGCATAACTCCCCAAGGAAACATGCCATCCTTGGATTGTTGACATGAAACAACCAATAAAAATTTAGTTTCTCTCTCTCATATTAATATATATTACTATTATATTAAATATATATTATATTAATTGTATTTTGTATTATATAAAAATATACTTATTATTAATTATTAATTATAATAATTTTATACGTATTTAATAATTTTGTTAAAGAATATAATATATAATTATAATAACTTGAATAATTATATTATTTATTATGTAAAATATAGCTAATATATACTTAACTATATTGTAGAATATTAAAACCTAGCTAAATGGTGCCAAAATTTTCAATTTAATTAACATATTGTAAAACCTAATGAAACCAGGTTGTAGCTCATCAAATTGGAGAAGTGAAAGGTCAATACCAATGCCGAGGAAGAGTTTGGAGTAGTGAAAATAAGGTCAATGCCAACACCGAGGAAGAGTTTGGAATTAAAACAAGGTCAATACCAGCACCAAGGAAGAGTTTGGAGGAGTGAAAACAAGGTCAATATCAGCGCCAAGGAAGAGTTTGGAGGAGTGAAAAAAAGGTCAATACCAGTGCCAAGGATGAGGTTGAGGGCACTCAAGGAAAATCAATGACCAAGGGGCATTGAGTACTATAAGTTTAGCACCCCCATTCTCGTAAAATGGTATAAGACAAAAAAAAAAATAGCTTAGTCTTTCACATTTTTATCGACTAACCTCAAGTCTTGGAAAAAGTCCCATACTCTACTCACATCTTGGTTGAGGTCTAGGATTTCATCACACATAGCCTTCATCGCATGAGTCTGAAGAAATTATAGACTTAGCCCAATTATATGCTAGGCTAAGCTAGATCTAATGAATGTAAATAGAGGCATACAATTCTTCTTGAATACCTCCACCAAAAACATATGAAAGGTGTTGGTTGTTTTTACGGTAAGTAGGTTGATCTTCTAATCTACCTATGGAATTGCCAATTCCAATAAAGGGAAGCTCGAAGGACCTGGACCAATTGAAAAGAATTTTAAAGACCTCCTACACTTTGGGCTCTACAAGACCTGGGAGGGTGATCCCTTAATGCATTTACAACCTCTTCACCATCATCATAAACAACATTAACAACAAAAGATAATCTCATTTAATAGCTCAACATAATAGGATAATACTGAATAGAATTGGTTGTCTATCAATAATATCAACTATTTGGAGCATGAGATAACTACAACATTTCACAGTATAAGATAGTCATTGCTTTGAAATTTTTAGCAAGCTCTAGGTAAAGGAAAACAAATATTGAACCATATGAATAAGTACAACTTAGATCAGTGCCATATATCCATTAGAGGAGTCAAATTTATAAGAATCTAATGGTTTATGAGAGATTTAACACATAACATATAAGATCTTTGATAACATTGCTTTACAATCTCATCAATATATATTCTAACCCAATACTACTTATCAAATCATTATATAGAACATATCCACCTACAATCCCATTCAAGCATTTTAATTAATTCCTTGAATTAAAGCTAAAACAAGAATCATACAAACCACAACAGTGAGATGAATGAAACAACCCTTGATCATTTTATTCAAAATTCAGATATGCTTGTACAATGGAGATACATGAGTTTGAATTAATCATATCAATTCAAATGCTAGTAATATCATAAAATATCAAATCCACATGAATTCAAAACCTATTACAAAATGACTCAAAACCTAAATTGCATTTTCCCTAAAAACATCAGACTTTACAATTTTCTCTACAACTTCATCTAGAATCGACCAAAAATATCTAACTTGCTAACCCATACTTTTTTCCTTGAAATCCTTCTTATAGAAAAAGAAGGAGCAAACAATCATCAGGCCAGGAAGCACATGTGTCACTAGCCAATTAGACCACCTTGTGATATTCTTAAAATTTGTTACAACAACAATCTCTCTAGAGAATCTTCTTGTTCATCGTGCCCATTGAGAATGGTTGATGTAGCAACAAAAAACCTCAAAAATTCTACACCTAGACTATCACAAAAAACCAAAACTAGAATCTATTGTAATTGCAACAACTGATTTGTCAACATTTAGCAGCTTACTCCTTTTCACTCTTCCTTAGTTAAATATACATTTACTCATTTCCAGTACTCTTCATCAGTTAGCCAATCAAAATTGATCACCTCATTCACCTTGACACTATAAGGTTTGTACTTAACTGCCACCTGATTCGCTTCTCTTTCAAAAGACTCCAAGAATGAGCTGGTGCTAATGATTTTGTCCATATAGCTCACCAATAAATCATAATCTGAGTTACCCTATTTTTGAGAGTTTTGTAGTCCAAACATGATATAAAGGGTCTCTTACACTTTTTGTGATTATTGTAGCTTGTGTAAGAGGCCCCATCGATACTGTTGTAATTATAGGATGCATGAATAGGGTGTAGGATGAGAAATAAATAAGGTATAACTGTTGTCCTCAAGAGTTTTGTGAAGAAAAGCATGTGAAATGAGAGGTTCAAGCATAGGTTTCAACAAAATATGTATGGGAGATCTGATTTTAGAAATTTTTATCCATGTGTAGACCTAATGGGTTGTTTCTAAACACTGAATATAAATGATGCACACACACACACACACAAAGATATATATATATATGTATATATGTATGTATGTATGTATGTATGTATGTATGTATGTATGTATGTATGTATGTATGTATGTATGTATGTATATGTATTTTTAAATGTAAATGTAAATACAATTAATGGATGCTCTCCTAGAACAATAAATGCAACATATCATTAAAGAAATCTATATCTATGTATATAAATGTGTATTTCTAAATGAAAGTGTAAATGCAAAGAGCATATGGTTTTGTAGTGTTATAGATACAACATATCCATAAATTAATGTAATTGAAATTCTAAAGTCTTCAACACATATAATAGGAAATCAATCAAACTATTAAACTACATGAGAAATGAATGAAAACAGTAAATGCATATGTATGTGTATTTGTAAATGTAAGTGTAAAATAAATAAGCTCTAATAATGAAAATTATAAAAGAATACAAGGGGAGACTAGTACCTTATTGGGTATATGGAGTCTAATGAATATCTGCAAATGTGGATTTTAATAATGGCAATAATTCAAACTATTAGGCACAATAATTGTTTACAACTTGTGTAAACGTGCAAGTGAATAATTGAAAAACTCTTCTTGAGATAGAATGGAAATTCTAGTTATGTGATTCTTCTTATTAATCCAAGTAACACTTCCCAATTGTTGTGATTGATTAAAACATTTTATTCCCTACTTTAGAGAACTGAATAACTAGATCAAGCATATATAGCAAATGTACAATGATAAACTGAGTATAAACTTGTTATATCAATTTAAATAATAGAGAACCATCAGAATGGAGACAATAAAATAACTGCACAAATTTAGCAAACAACTGATACCAAAATCTTAATCTGTAACATAGATATCTTCATTTACTTCATCAAAATACATGCATCTGAGTCTCTGTATATCAAAATTCATTGTTTGCTACAAATGACCTATATTCCATCAATCTGGTGTCTATATCTTGGCTCTCTTCCACACTTAGTTCTCTAGGAGGGCAGCTGTAATCTTGAGTTTTTAGTTCTCTAGGAGGGCTAAACAAAAATATGAAATTACAGAATAGAACCTTGTAATCACATTTGATGCAGATTCAAATACTAGCCGTTGATCCTTCACTTTGGTCAGATGATCAAGTGGCTTCATTCAAAACAAATTGACATGATCTCCATCATGGCAATAAGGGTCCACCATACTATGTGTTTCCAAGGAAATCCATGTGGTACTCGCCCGTGATATTATGATCAATAAAGACCTCGCAACTTCTGATCATGCTATGGTGGGCAATCGTGGATCTCAACCATCAGTAATCTTGTTCGTTCAACACAGTCGCCAGCTTTGTCATTAACCATCAGGCACCTTTCCTACCAAGATTATAACATCTTCATTGATTTGAAACATGTGAATCTCATAAATTCTTTAGTAACTTGCTACATAATGTATTAAAACCAGATAAATGAATCAAAGTATTTCTATCATCCCTTCAGATTCATTAAGTGAGACACGTGGCACTCGCCAATGATATTGCGATCAACCAAAACAATGTGGTGGGTTCATCATGGGATGGTGGGGAACGGTTGAGATCAAATGATAATTGATCCATGGTCACGCAAACTTGTCCCTCTTCAAAATATAAAACATTTATTAAAAGAATGAGGGGACATCACTAGGCCGATGATAAAAAATGACATAAATTTTTTTTTAAAGAAGGGAGAATGGGACTATCCAAGACTTAATAAACAATAAAGTGAGGTGAAGGAAATAAAACAATAAATCAAAAGGGGCCCATCGTAGATGAAGTGATGGGGCTTAAGTTGTTCTAAAATCCTCCCCAAAAAGTAACACCCCAAAAGATCCCACCCAAGGCGTAAGATAAATGCTAGGGTTTTGCATGAAGACAAAGGTAAAACCCCAACCTTAGGATTTTATGAAACACCATAGATGACCAGAGACATAAGGGAAGATAAAAATGGAACACAAAGAGAAAAAATTTGAAGTTCCATCACAAGGAAAGGCCTCCTCCCTTCTTGGTAGTGATAACCTCCTCCACACACAACCCTTAAAAATTATGAATAGAGGAATATAATCTTTGAAGAACTCAAAGTTGATTCTCTCCTACCTGATGCAATTAGTTATTTTATCCTTACAAAAATTTATAGTGATTACTAGAGGCACATAGACCTATTCTTCATAATAGAAGATTTTGATCATACTTTTCCAATGATGGCATTATGAGAAAACCTTAGGTTAAATGAAAAATTCCTAGCTAAGTTCTTTAAATCATGTCCAACCGTATAAGAGAAGACCACTAGTATGTGTACCTAGATACCATGGATAAAGGTTCTTTGGGCTCTTTCATCAATCATCCTACCTTAAAAAATACCAAAAGTCTCGTAGAAATTAGACATAAGAAGATTTAAGATGACTTAAAAAAAAATTATTGCCAAGCATAAAATTATGATGACTTAACCAGGCCTAGTATACACTCCCTCCCTATTAACCACTTTGACATATGGAAATTAAATGTAAATTTTCTACTAGTTTTAGTCATGTAGGTGTCCAAAAAACCACTTGGTGGTGTTTCCCTTCAAGTTTATTAACTTGAATGAAGAGAAAAAGTCCTTTGATTACAATTAGAGAATATATTTGAGGCCTTGGTTGTGTAACTGGTGGACCATAGTCACATTTAACACTTGTTACAAATTTTGGGAGTTATAAAATTAAGTAGATTTGATTTGTGATGGACACATTTCGACAGTAGTAACAATAACTTGCAATCTATCAAGACTTGATTACGTTAAAACCTGTGAAATTCTAGTGATGAAATGATAGATTAATCATAATGTCGCCTTAGGATCACATCACCATGAAAGAACTTCATCCAACATCCTTATGAGTGCAGTACCACCAAATAGGTATTTGTTAGATCTATCTTCCTCAAGCGAGGGAAATTTAGGAAGAGAAGAGGAAAGCGAGACATGTAGTATATTTAAAAGAGGGAGATCAACTAGAGGTCAAAATATTAGAAGAAAATTATGTAAACGCATGGAATTTTTTCTTGCTGAAGGGGGGTCATGTTCTTATGATGATGAGAGCATAGGCAATGTTGAGGTGCCCTTGAGGTACAAACATCTATGGAAACAATGGGTACCTAAGGAACTTCCTCTAATAAACACTGGTTTTTGTGTCAATGATAGGATATATCGCATAGCACCATTGTTATTACATGGTTTGGGCCTATTTTTCATGGATAGCATAAAGGTATGTTACGAAAAAGTTACTAAATTAATGGAGTATGTCGAACCCTGTTACAATTACAAAGATTGGATACAACTGGTTCGATATACATGAAGTATGCATAGGTATGCACTGTCAGCAAACTATATATCACTAAAAGATAAGGATCAAAATAAAGGAGTGGCTATGTACATTGATAGAAGGCCAAAAGTATTAGGGAATATTGTAGGGTTTATAAATAGTACATGACCTGGATCAACAAATAAGCAACCCAGTTGCATATTCGAGGTGCGCGAGGGAAACCATGTATTCGTATGTGTGACAAAATCAATAACTACAGGGGAAGAGTTGCTAATCGATTACAATTTGAATCGCTTAGTTACAAACATAGTTACTATGGGGGTAGTACTTACTATGTACCATTTTATTCTTATGGTTTTTTTTGTAAGTCTATTGGTTTCATTTCAGTAATTTTTTTTTATATTTAATTTTTGTCACAGTGAGACATTGATCATATGGACAAGGCTCCGATCCAAAGCACAAATTGTGATGTATCTTTAGGCACTTCTACCCAACAGGTTTACCTCATTGTAATTGTACAAATTAGATACGAGCAAAATTTTATATTATTATGTTGTTTTCATAAGTTTATTGGGTTAATTTCGATAATGTTTTTAATATTCTTGTTGTAGTCAACTGATCAGGGAAAGGCACTAGTAGTAGATGAGAGAATCCATAGGGAGGTGTAGTCAATATTATGTGATGATGACATCTCTTATTCAACAAACCCTCTCGATATGATAAGGAAGACCCAAAAAAATGCAATGAAGAAATCCTTAAGTTGTTATTCATAGTGCCCCAAATAGATGAGATAAGAGAGGGTTAAAATATTGACTTAGGGATCACAAAACTTGCAAGTAAGCTATCATGAGGTCTTTAATTATAACATAAGTTCATTCATGGTTTTATATTTTGTACTCTTTTATGTCTTGAACTAAAATATGTGTTGTTTTTATAGGATTTTTTGCATCCTCATGATGCTCCTGGCCATGATCAGGGTACTGCAAGTGTTGTCTAAGGAGTAGGGGTTGGTACAAGTTTCCATCCTAATCTTCATGCACATACATCGCATCATCTAACCCCATCATCTGTGCCTATATTGTCGTCTAAAATGTCGGCAACACATACCATGCAGGCATCCATTAGTGCACCCTCTGGCAGTGAACACATGCCAGAACATGTGTCAGGACATGTACCTAGGGATGCAGAGGCCACTAGTACTCATGATATTTTAGTAGCATTTCCTGGATCTTCTTGTATTACTAGTACGAGAACATTGCCAGTCACATTTGTGGTGATCGATGATTTTGTTCTCATAAAGATAGAGAAGGTCCCAAGTAATTTAAAATGTTTTAATTATTATTATATATAATCCAATTGAAATTTACTTATTGATTGCTCTTTTTAGACTATTGATCCCATGATCATTTTGCAGTGAATGATCTTTTTTATAAACATCTAAGTGATATTACATTGGAGCTCTTTAGGCCCACCATACATACACGATGGAATGCCCAAAATCAAGATTTAAAAGATGAGCTCATTAATTGTTTAGTTGTGCTCTTCAGTGATTAAACATTCAACCAAACCAAGGTCCTTAAGAAAGTTGGTACCTATCTAAAGTATGTGAGAGACAAATATAGGTCACATTTAGAGAAGAACAAAAACTACAAGTGTCCCCCCATGATTCTGGAGAGGGAGTGGAAGAACCTGGTGTCAGATGGAAAGGAGAAGGCTGAAAAGAAAAAATGAAAGACACCACTGGGCCAAGGAAGGTATGTGATACTATCAACAATGTAATTATATACTAATTAATATTTCCTTTTACATAATCTAATGTATTTCAAACTTTTCATAGGCTGTCAGACACATCGAAGGCAACAAAGGCAAGACTAGAAAGACATGGGTAGCACAAACTTGGCTCTAGTGGTTATATGAAATTAGTCACATGAATTGTAAGTATCAATAAATGAAATATTGTATCCAAATAATAAATTGAAAATATTTTTGGTTTTATCACACCATAGAAGCAAAATTCATGATCTTATGCTAAAATGTAGGGCTCTGAATTCAACAGAGTTCCCACAGAAGAGGACCTAAAGATTTCCTTCCAACAAGGCTATGGAGCCATGGCTGAATGCCTAAGATTCTTGACTAGGAAAATACAATCTTCCACTGCATCCGACACACAAGTAAATAAACTCAATAAAGTTTATTTAAAATTGAATACTTGTGCAATCTATTCAATATTAATTTCCACCATAAAGTAATTACATTCCTATTTGTTTTAAACATTCAAGCACTAATAATACTGCGCATGACATTGGAATGTAGCCTAGTGAGGGTGGAGCACAACCTGTAGATGAAGGTCATGGTGTGCATCCCAATGCTTTGGAGTATGTAGAGTGTGATCAACATGTTGAGCATGATCAGGCTAGAGAAGATCAAGAACATGATGTAGCCCCATCAAGTAAAGAGAACCACTCTAAAGTTCTTTTAAACATATTTCATTGCAATTGGTTTATTAATTAATGTAACCTTTTGTGTTTCAAATTTAGAGTATGTAGACCGTGATCAACATGTTGAGCATGATCAGGAACATTATGTGGCCCCATCAGGTAAAGAGGACCACTCTAATGTTCTTTTAAACATATTTAATTTCAATTGGTGTATTAATTAATGTAACCTTTCATGTTTCAACCGTAGATTAGGATTTAGAGGGTGTTCAACATGTTGAGCATAAGTCTATAACAGAAGTTTAGGAATATGATGTGGACCCATTAGGTAAATAGAACCACTCTAATGTTCTTTTAATTAATGAAATACTTGTAACAATAATAATAACACATATCAATTTAACATTTCCTTGTTATTGCAATAGACCCCCCCTTGTAGCAACATCCACGTCATGAGTAGATGATTAGGCATGCATTAAGATCACGAGCAGAGGGAAAAAAAACTAAAGGGGGGACAAATGATTTAGAAAATGATACTCCAGTTCATATTTTTTTAGCTTTAAAAAAGAAAAAAAAAGTGATTGTAATCATATCATGACAACCATATTTTTGATAATATGTAAAAACTGAAAGAATGAATATTATATGTTAATGAATGAATGTGAATATGAATGAATGTTATATGTTAATGAATGAATGTTATATGTTATTAAGGGATGAATGAATGAATGTTATATGTTATTAATGGATGAATGAATTAATGTTATATGTTATTAATGGATGAATGAATGATTAATGTTATATGATTGGGTATGGGGAATTGAGATTGATGTGGGGTGGGGGGAGGGACCAAATGAGCTTACATTGTCACATGGTTGGCCCTATTAAGTACATAATATTAAACTATTCTCGAAACAAAGAGAAGCTCAATAAGGTAATGCACTTTTCAATATAAGAAATGCATTGTTTGAAGCATCAAACCAATATGCAAAGATGAAAGAAAGTGCTAACTTTTCACTATGGTGGCAGAAAAATGATTCTTTATATGTTGAATCCATGCTCTACATCATAATTTGAAGTTGTTTCCATTCCAATATTCTAAGTTTAGTTTGTGTGTATGGCTTTGTATGAATACCACATTGTGTTGTGTGTGGATTTAGTTTCAAAGCTCTGTTTGTTCTATTTTTAGTGGTGACATAACTCTAAAATTTGACTTTTGTGCATAGTAGGTTAGTGGAAAAATTGGTAGATCTAAAGGGTTTAGAGGTTTGATTGAGATAGATACATGGATACTTTTATCTTGTTATTGATTGGAGGCTTCCACTTAACCATGAGATTTTTTACCATCTACAGGTATGCAAAAGTTTTTCTACTTACATTCATTCTTGATCATAAATGTTGTAAATGATATTAATGCTTCAAACTTAAGATTCGTTTCATTGTTATCAAGATCAAAATGTTATACTTTTCCATACATTCAAGCATTCTCTTGGCCCCTACCCTTTTCTCTCTCCCCCCTCCTTTTAAGAATTTTCTTTGTCATAAAAGATTCACATTTCTGTCTCATTTAGAGAAATTTATCTAAAGCACCAGGAGTGAATAAAGATATCTAAAAGATGATGGATTATGTCTAAACAAAAACTTTTCATCTTATAGCTAATTAAATCCTTAATATTTGAATAGTTTAGAGCTCGAATAATGCTTGTATATGCATGTGTAGCAATAAGGGAGCCTATGTGAAGATTGAAATTTAAAACATCACTTTGGTATTTTTCCTTAGGTAGTGAAATGATATTTTGAGTAATACAAACCTACACACACATTGATATTTTTCGGCATTGCATTGAGGAAATTTTGTTCTCTTATACTTACCCTCGGCTAGACATGGAGGTATATAATATTGGTTTCTAGGTTGTTTCTGTAAGTAGTTAATTTCATGGAGGAAGACTAAAATCTTCTTAATGTATTGTTAGGTGTGAAAGCATATGAATCACTTGTTGAAGGCACCATTTTGTATTCATCCAAAAACTAGTTTGTTCTTTTTTTTTATGTTTCTTGCATGTATTTTTTTTAGGCTCTAGAGATGTAGCTCAGCTCTTTCCTTTGCGCTTTTCATCTATTTTGATGATTACATTAGATTGTCCTCATAATTTTTTATGTAGATTTTTTTGTAACCTTATTTTCTACCAATCAATTTGAAAACTAGTCACATATTAAGGACCATTTCACTAACTTGTAGTCATCCATTACTTCATATGTTGCAGGTTGTGTCTGTGTGCTAATAAATCTTGATGATTGTGAGAACTTTAATCCTACAAGTGTACCCAATCTTTCTCAAGTAAAAATCTTACCTTATTTTATAGTACTTTAAATGGTTAATTGAAGGTGCTTCTTTAGATCTCAAATAGTTGAACCTTGGATTAAAATATGGTATTAGATGGGTAGTATAATGATAAAACTAAGGTCCATTGAACACAAATTATGAACATAATTTATTGGACTATGAATAGTGTTACAATTTTAATTATTTCTCCTTTACTTACCTCTACATTAATGAAAAAGAAAGCAGATATTGGAAGTTCACTACATGTCTCATGTATGTGTTAGTATTTTAATTTTGTTTAAGTTGTTCAAGAGCTTGATTAGGTCAAGAATATGTTCTACAAGCTCTATTCTCTTGATACTGCTTAGCATTTTCCCTACACATTTTCTCTTCAATCCAGATGTTTCTTAACTCCTTCCCTTGTTAGCCCTTGGTTGTTCTCAAGTGTAATGCTTTTTCTATGCATATTGTAGTTTTTATGTATGATCATTCATCTCTTATGAAGCATGGATAACCTTTCATGGAATTTTTGTTGTGATTAGACAATTTCCATTGTGAGAATAATAATTTAATTTGTATGGAAGTAAGTCTTTCATATTATTTGACTTGGTATTGTAAACTTGTCTTTGTAGGATTCTCTAGGGGGGACAATAGAACTGTGATGATAGGTAGAGTTGTACAACACCATAAATAATTTGGCATTATCAATATATTGCTTATAGAATACTATGTGCAAGTAAACTGGAATGTAAAATGACAATTGGTCTCAAATTCAAATATGAATATAAGTACATTATACACAAGAAGATGGTATTTATTCTATGATTTAAAGAACCCAAAAATAAGAAAATTAATAGGTTCCATATGTTTACTTTCTCTTAGACACTTGTTTAACTGGCGAGACCCTCAGAATGTCTTGTTGATAACCAACAATGTTCAAAACTCCTGAAGAGGTCAGATTGGTGTGACATTGGATCTGTCTTGCTGACGAAAGTCATCAGCAAGAAATGAAATATCGAAGTGAGTTTTCTATCTTGTGCCGATGATTGATCTCTCACCATGGGTTGGCTTTGGTGGTCATCGCTAAGAGTCTCCATGATGACATGGTGTAGGTCTATTTAAAACTCCTAAAGAGGTCAGATCAGTGTGACATTGGATTTGTCTTGCTGATGGAAGTCATAAGAAAGACATGGACTATTGAAGTGAGTTTTCTATCATGTTCTGATGATTCATCTCTCACTGGTGGGTTGGCTTCGGTGGTCATCACCAAGAGTATTTGCAATGGTACATTTCAACAAATATTTTTTAAAAACAATTGCATTGTTTCATCACAATTTTGATGAAGGCCACCGACGAATCACTGAAAAGGTTCAATGAAGTTGCTATAACTATGACGAAGGCTTCATCGTAACTCCTTGCCAATTTTGTCAAAATGGTGATGAAATTTTGGTTTTGTTTCGATGCTTCAGAAGAGCCATTGCAATTGCATTTTGGTTGTAATTCATCGATGGATACATAAAGTTTTTGTCGATATTCCAATGAACATCTAAGTCATTTTATGATGCTAATGACCAACGAATCTACATCATTATTTTGATGTTTAATTCGTCATCAAAATTTTGATGAAAAAATGGTGACAAATTTTTTTTGTCAATTCGTCGATTGTCTGACAAATGTTTGTTGAACAACCGATGAACGTTTGTTAGAAAATGGAGTCAAATTCAGTAGTGTGCGAGATCATCCATGCGGTGAGAGACCATTTTTTCCCTTCTTGTCGAAATGACCATTGTGATACTTTCCTTTCAACAAGTACCCACACGTATATACCAATTGGAAGTTGCTTGGCTTTAGTGTGTTGCTAGTTGGGTCATTCCCTTAGGTGATTACTTTTTCCCATAAGGCAGGCCCTCTAAGATAAACAAAAGCAAGCAAACATATTTGTAGTTTGATCAATATTTGTTGAGAAACAAAGAGAGAACACAAGATATATGTTCCACTCACACTCGCAAGATGTGTTCAATTTTAATCCCAAATGAAATGTGGAGGAAATCAATTTACCCAACTTAAGATCACCAAAAATCCTTTTTATTCTCAAGATCATCGTGAGGCACGAGAGAAGCACATACATATTTTTGATGGTATTAATTTGGGTAAGTAATCACAAGAAAAAGTAGCACATGTTCATTTTAAATCCACAAAGCAATGATTTGATTCTTTTTAAGCACCAAAATGAGATATGAAAGTTTCCTTGTTCAATTGTTAATCCTCAAGCCAAATCTAGTGAGTTTGTCCTAAATTTATTTTTAAGCCCTTTGTAGTGTTCTTTTTAGAGCCTAAAAAGATGAGAGTTGGTCTAAAACAAAAAATTAAAGCATAGAATGGAAGCTCTAAGCATTTAAAAATGCTTTATCCACTTCAAATTGAATGTTCAATTCTCTTCAACTCCAAGATTCTTCTACATGTTGGCCTAGTTTTTTCTTGATTTAATGTTGTAATGTGGCTAACACATTCACATTAGGTCTTGGACCCTTGCAAATTAATAAGAATTTTAAGATGTGTTGTAAAAGTGTTGTGAAGTGTTGTAACACCTTCACACTTTTCTAGGATCTTATTAATATATTTCACCTAAATAACCTCTTTTTATCACTTACCAAACCTTATTTCAAAGTGTTGTAACAAAATTTCATGCTTTTCTAGGCTTTTCATCAATAATTTGAACCTTCCTTATGTTTTAATTAGCCCCTTTTTACACTCGTAGGCCTTACTTAAGTGTATTTTTGAAAATATTCCAAATAAACATCATTTAATACATTTAATTTCTAACACCCACTTAAAATTCCTAAGTGCCCAGGACCCATTTGCCACTAGAGGCGAATGAGTCCCCTTTGGCTCAATTTTTTTTTTTTCAAAATTCTCACAGGATATTATTTTCTAAGACCTAAAGTTGGCCTGTGATGTGGTATTTTTGAGAAATTTTGCATAATCAAGTATAAATATAGGGATTTTCCTCTAATTTCGCTCCCCATTCATTCACTCAATCATTCAAGCAATTATTAATCATTCACATAAGCATTCTAGGAAATTTAAATTCTACATACATTGGATCCTCCACTTGCATATCTTCAGATTTCTACTTCAAGGGTTTGGTGAGTTGTAACATTTCTTTTATTAATTCATCATTCTCCTTTCATTTCATTTCATTTTCAAGGGTTTAATTACCAAACCGAGATTTGACCAAGGCAAACCCCTATTCACTAACCCTTAACACTTTTTCCCCTCTTTGCAGGTGTTGGGTAGGTCTAGTGTGAATATTTATCAAAGAGAAAGGTGTGAAAAGTTGTCCAAAAATCATCAAAGTCATTCAAAGTAGTCAAAACCCTAGAATAATTTTAGAGAACACCTACAGGTCAAATTCTACAGTTTCAGATCCAAAAACCTTTCATGAGCTAAAGTGCAAACCAGGATCTATAGATTGCACTTTTGAATTTTCTGAGATCTAGAAGTGGGTCCTAAGTTTCCATTAGTGGCATATGAGTCCTACTACCAGGTGCAAAATTGAGATCTTGTAGTTCTAAGTAGCTAGTTGTCTAAAACCTGTTCTGGTAGAATCTCCGTGAAACTGGACTAAGTGGCCCAACATGGCGTATGAGTCTCAGTTTTCTTCAAAAATGACTTCTAAATGATTCCATAGATCCTTTCCATCTCTTTCTAGCTTCCAGGTGCACACCTTTAATCTCATCAATTTCTGTTATAGTTTGCATTTTTAGGACATTTTGTATATCACAATGTGTTTTAAAACATCTTGCATTCCATTAGTTTTGCATCAATAATCAATCTCTTTTATCAATAAATTACATCTAGGACATTCCCCTTAGAAATATTTCAATCATCTTTGCATTGGAATCTCAATGGAATATTCTTGAGTGAGCCATTAAGACTTTTGCACACCTCTCTCCTTTTAGGTGGAAAACCCTACAAGTGTAAGAGAGCCTTCCTATCCAAAAATATTTGGTTCATTTTGGTGAACCTACATTTAGAACATCCTATTTCTAATTTAGAGTGTATTTACACCCTAGGAATAGCTTGCATTTCCTTTTGAATTATTTCATTTGCATTCTAGGGGTTTCATAATTTGCATTAGTGAAACACTCATCTACCTTTCATTTTTGTATTTCATTTCATTAAAAATTACTTAAATTTTGCATTTTCATATTATACCTACATCAAAAAACATTAAAAAAAAAAATGAATTAAAAAGTTTTGAAAATTTCCAAACAAATCACTACCTGGACTCATTTGCCACCTTGGGTGACTTAGTTGAGTTTCATATTTTTCACTTTATTTTCTGGCATTTAATCTACAATTTCAGAGTTTTTGTTTGTTTTTTCTGCATTTAATTTTTACTTTCCATAATTTCAATTTTAAGCATTTCATTCTTGTTAGTTTACATTACATTTGCATTAACCCTCATTTTGAAACCTTTTCATAAGTATTTGGTGTCCTATTCCTAATAACTTAGTGAGAAGAAGTTCAAGACACATGTCATCTTGCAATAACACAATCGATGTGGATCTTGGGTTATCAAGAGCTTCCACTCCTAGTATTGGCAATAGTGCACTAGCCATGGATAATATCCTTAGCAACTCTTTGCCTTCAGGTAGCATGAATGTTGAAACAAGAAATAATGATATCCTGCAAGAGAAAATAATTCAAATTCACGAGCACTTAGTCCACTTGCAACAACAAGTTATCCTTGAAAACATTTCCACTACTACAATTCCTACCAAAGAAAACATTCACCACATGCTTGAAAGTGATGAAGGTCTTGACCTTGTGAAAAACATAGTTCAAATCTTTGGAAAACATCTTCCTTCAACCTCTAGTGCTCCTATCCCAACAAAAAATGCCACAAGCCAAGGAGGAACTCAAATTCCTCCTCCCTCAACAATAGCATCAATACCTACCTATACCAATCCTCAAATCTCAACAACAATGCAACAAGTTAGTAATGTGATTCCTTCCATGGGTATTCTTGCTAGCATCCCTAGTTCCTATGTGTCATCGTATGTTCTCTCTTCTTCCACATTACCACCTATAAGCATTCCATTCACTTGCTCTCCTAGTACATATATCCCATCACCACTTTCACTTCCACCTCATAAAACTTCTACTGATTTTGTCATAGCACAAATTTTCCAAAAAATTTAATCCATGCAAAAACAAATCTCCACCATAAACCAAAATCATAATGTCCTATGCACATACTATGTTTGAAGAAGCTCATTGTCTTTGGAAATATTGTAAACACCAATGCCACAAGGAGTAGAAATGCCTAGATTTGAGAAATATGGAGGGAAGGGTGATCCTTCTAACCATGTTAACTCCTATACTAACTTATGTAGTGATTTTGTCCTTGATGATAAACTATTAGAAAAATAATTCTCTAGAACTTTAAAATTCATAGCCTTGGAATGGTTCTCATCTTTATCAAACAATTCAATTCATTCATTTAATGAACTTGTTGATGCATTTTGAAATCATTTCCAACTGCATATGACTCCCAAGAAGACCTTGGATGATTTGATGAGATGCAAGAAAAATAAGGAAGAAAAGATAACTGATTCTATCTCATGCTATCAATCAATTTATTCCTAAATTTATGCCAAGATCCCTAACCCACACCTTCAAAAGATGTTTATTGAAAACCTACAAACTAAACTTAAAGACAAACTCTCTATGATTAAATTCCCCTCCTTCATGTACTTGTGTACCACCCTTTGTGATTATCACTACTCGGTTAGTAGTCAAGATACAAGGTCCACTTCTAACTAAACTAAGAAATTTGAGCCTGCCAACCACAACAATTCCCAACCATTTTAAAAGAAAAATAAAAGGTTCCTTCAATTCAATCCTCATCCTACACCTCCAATTGTGAATAACCAAATAGCAACTGTTAAAACCATAGTTCCCTTTAGTTATGGAGATCCACAAAGACATTTCACACCTTTACCTAACACCCTTGATAATACAATGTCCCAACTTTTACAACAAAAAATGAATACCTTTCTATCGTCAAAGCACTAAATCCTACTAATCCTTTACCTCTAAAATTTAAATATAATTATTATTGCCACTATCATCAAAAAAATGCACATGACACTGAACATTGTAAGTGTCTTAAACATCTTGTACAAGACCTCATTGATTCTGACTGTCTATCCATTGCATGTGTTAATGATCAAGGTAATAAGTTTTTTTCCCCTCTAAATCAAAACTTGCAAATTTTCATTGATCCAATGCCTAAACATAATATTTCATTTGTAAAAGCTAGTGAAACTACAAAGAATGATGTGATGAATGTTGATACAGATGATGAACATAATGATCCTATCCCACATTCCATGTTAATCCTATGGATGAAATGGTAGGTGCAATAGATATTATCCCTCATAAGGGCCAACCTAAGAAATATCTTGATATTGGTTTCTCCTCTAAGGACATAATTAAAAATATACTCGATGGTCCTCTTTACATAGCCGATTGTATCTATGACAAGCCCACTAATGGGATACTAATAGGTCCTTCCTGTGGAGAGAACATGATTACCGAGGAATTCTTAGTATTACATGAACTTTATCAAGCTGACTATGCTAAACTGAAAGCATGGATCAAGAAACATAATGGTTTCTCTTTCCCTATGATTGGATTGATCACCCTCCCATTACAAATAGGACGAAAAACAACAGATGTCACATTCTCCATCATCCTATAGTCGAACCAATTTCATTTGTGTCTAGGCCATCTGTGGCTTTGCTCTATGAAAGTTGTCCCTTCAACTATACATAAATGCTTAAAGTTTCCATTTGACAATGAGATATTCATTTTCCATCATAGCGGCTTTAACCCCTTGTCCTCCAAAGGAAAATTTTCCTTAGAATCCTTTTGGCCTAAGCCTATGGAACCTATAATGCCACAACAAGACTTCTTTTCATAGCTTACCAAGAATTCAAAGCAAAGAAAATAGAAGAATTATCTCTCCGCAACATGTCCCCATCTACTCCCGACACTCTCATCCTAGAAAAAAACATGCTTCAACCCAAACAAGACAAAATGATCCAATACAACAATCGGGTATGTGCAACATCATCATGGAAAAAATAAGCCCTTAAGTGGAAAAAAATTTAGAAAAATCAAAGTTAGGAAACTTGACATAAAAATTTGAATAAGTTATCTATATTATTTCAAAAATATGTAAGAATAGAATCTATAGCAAATTGAATGTAGTTTCTAAACTACTAGGTTTTTTTTTTAAATCTATTTGGTGAAAATTTGAAATTTCAATGCAATAGTACTTAAATCTCAGGGAAAAAATAAGTAGGTGTCTGTCTCACCACCCTAACCACAATAAAATGATAATTATTTTTTTATAATATTTTAGATATAAGTAGAGGACTCATTTCCTAATGTGATGCATATTTTTCTATAATTTTTTTCCAAGTAAATAATTAATTATTTATTTTTATTATAACTTTTTAAAAATATAAAAACTAATATGTCTGACCACCTTAACTTGGTCAAAACTTCATGAAATTTATATTTTCCTTTTTTAATCCTATAGTATTGGAAGCATAGAATGTGACACATGTTTTATATTCAAAAAATGTGATACCATTTGAAATATATAGATGTTTTTTAATTAGTCTATCAATTAGGACTTTAGTCATAATACAAATAGAAAATGAATAATAATTATTTATTAAATTCAAAGTAAAGCATAATTTATATTGGTGGAAAGCTGAGAATCTCCTTTAAAAACCCTTTTCATTTCGTCAATTTTGGGATAAAAAAATTTCGTCAGCCACATACCCATTATATCATCACTTTTTGGCCCATCATGATCCTACACATACCCATTAACATCAAGAGTTACACTCTTCATTGGACATTATCATTCGTCCTCCTATTGTGATTAATTTGGATGGTGATGATGAGATTGCTAAAATCAACAAAGAGGTGCATAATGACTTGAACACGTTGTTTTCCTCTTCCATGAGCTTAAATGAAAAATCTCCTATATAGAGTAATGAACCTAGTACTTCTCCTAGTTTGGAACTTTCTCTTGTCCATTTATCCAATTTTCTACCCTCGCCACATAATGAACATGACTAGAAGGCAGATGAATTGTTCGATGGTTGACTCAAATTTTCCTTATTAGTCTTTTACACTTTTTATTTTGCATGCTTGCATGTGCATAATGTGATCCCCCATGATTTTCTATTTGATTTTCTCTCTCTTCGTGACATTCCTCTATTTGTACCTTCATTCTTCTCTATGTCATGAATCACTTTCACCTTTTTGTCTTTTGTATTTTTCTTGTGTTCTTCCTTTTTAGGGATGATGCAAGGCATTGAGACATCCATGGCTCTTTCATGTTGACCAAAAAGACCCTTTCTCTTTTGCATTTTTTTTGTTTTTCTCTTTGGCTTATGTTTTTCCTTTTTGGGATGACACAAAGCATTAAGAAATCCATGTCTCTTCCATGATGACCCAAAATATTTTTATTTTCTTTCACTCTCTTTGTGTCCTTCTTCTCGTTCTATGTATTTGGGGGATGATGACAGATCCAAGCTCTCTAACAAACATTGCAGCAAAGAACATACTGACCCAAAATCCATAGATCCCTTATGTGTTTTGGTGTTCTCATTTTTGGGGCAACCCCTTCCTTTCCATTTTCATTTTCTTCATTCACATGATGTAGCCTCACTTGGAAACATATGACTTGGCATAGGGATTTCCAAATTGGCTCTGATGTCTTTCTTCTTCTTTGCATTTTTCATTTTACTACTTTAAAGTAATTGCTCACAATATGGTGTGTAGAAATTCCTTTAAAGTGGCGGCATACATTGGCATTATTCTTTTGCATTTCTTTTTCTTTTTCTTCATTCTTAGTGCAGCCTCCTTACTTCATACGATGTGTTTTGTTGCTCTGTGGATGAAATTGGGTATGATGTCCTTCATGAGCATGACCTATCTTAGCATATTACATTCCTTTTAGTGTCTTGATGTGACACACTGCATCCCCTAAGTTGTAAATTTTCTATTCTTTGATTGGTCCTCTCTTGGAGACATTAGACACAATGTTCCCTAAGTTAAAGACATCACATGAACTAAGCAGGACTCCTTTGAACATTCTTTTCATGTTGTATTTTTCATTTTTTATATGGCCACCTTGCATAACATATCCTACATGCTTGTGGTTCCATCACATTTGTTTATGAGCTCCAAGCATACAGAGTTTTGCTTGTCTCATGAAGCTCAAAAAGTCTTTTTCTTTTGAGGCACCTTATTAAAGTTATCAGGAGGTATAACTTTGGTATGGTTGAGTGGGAAGCCCATTCCAAGGAATGACTTTCCCCATAGCCACCTACACATGTTTGATTGCATACTAGCCATGAGTGTATGTTTCTCACTTTCTAGGACTTCTTACCCAACGAACAACAATGAGTTATGTCACCTTAGAGTAAGTATGCATTTTTTTGACAAATAGCCTAGATCTTATCCATAACAAGATGGACAAATGATCAAAGCTTGATCTGATTCTCTCTTTTCTTCTCTGTTTCCCTATCTCCCTTTCACTTTTTATATCATTTTCATTTGTGCTAATCTTTGGTTTTTCATGGGGTTTTGATCTTGGGGGATTGATCACCCCTCTTGATTGTTGTTGTCTCATATTTCCAGCATGAGTACATTTGAATCTCACTTGATGTGCATGTTTGGCTACTATAGTGTAAGTTTGAAGTAGGTTCATCCTCTCACTAAAGTGGGGGCTAAATGTAGCATAGAAAAATATATCTTTGGACATTTTCACACTCATTTGGTCCTTCTTCTAGATGTTAGCCCAGTTTTTCCTTGATTTAATGTTGTAATGTAGTTAACACATTCACATTAGGTCTTGGACCCTTGTGAATTAATAAGAATTTTATGATTCCTTGCAAACGTGTTATGAAGTTTTGTAACACAACTTCACACTTTTCTAGGATCTTATTCATACATTTCACCTAAATAACCTCTTTTTATCACTTACCAATCCTTTTTTCAAAGTGTTGTAACAAACTTTCATGCTTTTCTAGGATTGTCATCAATAATTTGACCCTTATGCTTTAGTTGGCCCCATTTTACACTTACAAGCCTTACTTACAATGCCTAAGTGGGACCCATTCACCACTAAGGGAAAATGAGTCCCCTTTGGCTCAAAAATCAAAATTATTTCAAATTTCTCACGGGATATTATTTTCTAAGACCTAAGGTTGGCCTGTGATGTGGTATTTTCAAGAAATTTTGCATAATTAAGTATAAGTATAGGGTTTTTCCTCTCATTTTACTCCCCATTCATTCACTCAATTATTCAAGCAATTATTAATCATCCACTTAAGCATTCTAGGCATTTTAAATTCTACATCCATTGGAGCTTCTACTTGCATATCTTCATATTTCTACTTAAAGGGTTTGGTGATTTTTAGCATTTCTTTTGTTCATTCATCATTCTCTTTTCATTTAATTTAAAAGGGTTTAATTACCAAACTAGGGTTTAACCAAGGCAAACCCCTATTCACTAACCCTTAACACTTTTTCCCCTCCTTACATGTGTTGCACAGGTCTAGTGTGTAGATTTGTCAAAGAGAAAGGTGTGAAAAGTTGTCAACAAATCATCAAAGTCATTCAAAGTAGTTAAAACCCTAAAATAAGCTTGGAGAACACCTATAGGTCAAATCCTGTACTTTCAAATTTGAAAACCTGTCAAGAGCTTAAGTGTAGACTAGGAGCTACAGATTGCACTTTTGAATTTCTTGAGATATGGAAGTGGAATAAGTCACCATCAGTGGTGTATGAATCCCACTTCTAGGCCCAAAATAGATATTTTACAGTTATGAGTTCCCAATTGTCTGAAACCTATTAAGGTAGAATCTCCCTAAAATTGGACTAAGTCACCCATCTTGGTGTATGAGTTTCAATTGGCTTCAACAGTGACTTCTATAGGATTCCAAAGCTTCTTTCCATCTCTTTCCAACTTCTAGGTGCACACCTTTAATCTCATTAATTTCTATTATTGTTTGCTTGCATTTTTAGGACATTTTGTATATCAAATGTTTTCAAACATCTTGCATTTCATTAGTTTTGCATTAGTGGTCAATCTCTTTTATCAATCAATTGAATCTAGGAAATTCCCCTTAGACATATTTCAATCTTCTTTGTATTGGAATCTCAAGGGCATATTCTTGAGTTAGCCATTAAGACCTTTGGATACCTCTCTCCTTTTAGGTGCAAAACCCTACAAGTGTAAGAGAGCATTCATGTCCAAAAATCTTTGGCTCACAAGGAAAACCCCCATTCACTAAAAGTCAAGAATTTTTCCCTCCTTGCATATTTGTGATTGCAGATCTAGGTTGAAGACTTGAAGATCATTTGAAGTGTAAAGTTGTAAAGTTGCATTGAAAAGTTGTCATCTTCATAGAAACTCGACTCTAGGTCAAATTTGGAAGTTTTGGAACTTGAAATTTGTGAAGAAGCAAGAGTAGAACTTCTAGCTTAGGACCAAATTCATAGTTTTCATAAATTTAGAATGTGACTGATACACCACCTTGGGTGTCCTAGTCATCCATAACATATTTTTCAAAGATTCCTTCAGATCCACTTTCGAAATTCAAAGATTCTACATCTTCCCTAAAAAATAGCAGCGGAACTAAGACAATAGTAAATGTTTCTTTGTCCTCCCTAACATATCTAGATAGCTTCTTTGCATTTTAAAAATCCTCACAACATCTTGAGACTTCCCAGGTACACACATCCTAACTCCTTGTTGCATATTTTCATTATTTGCATCTCTCATTTAGCTTGCATAACTAGGTTTTGTAGTTTGAATACTCATTTGTCTTTTCCAAGCATTTGCTTGGTCGTGAATCCCTAAAAGCTTAAAGAACCCCCTCCTAGGTCCTCCTTATTGAGAATTGATTCACCTTTCAAGGTTGATAGTCAATCCAAATAGGACTCCTAGGAAATCTTTGAATGATAATAGGAGAATAATGGTGTTCTATGACCTAGGTCATAGAGCACCCATTTTCCTATAAATCATTTTGGTTAACTTGAAATTTTGGAGCATTCATTTTTTGATTGGATTTCATTAACATCCTATATCTAGATTGCATTCATTATTGCATTGCATTTTGTATTAGTGAAAGTGCATCTAGGGTTTCTCATATTTGCATTAGTAAAAGTGCTGATAGGTTGCATTTTTGCTTTCTTGCATCATTTTATCTCATTTAAAAATTGAAAAGTGTATTATTCATCATCCTAATTGCATCTAGGAACATTATTATTACATTCAAAATTGAAAAAAAAAATTCATTCACTTTTGCATCCAATTGATTGTTACTGGTTACTTTTTCTTGCATTCATTTGCACAATTTTTTGTTTCCAAACATTAGGTCCCTGGGTAGGAAATCTAGGAACACTAAAATCACCTTATAATTAGCTATTTTTCTGACAAAAACCTCTCCTAGGATAAAAAATCCCTTACTGGCGTCTTAGTCCCTCTTAGGGTTTTTGCCTTAGAATCATGTCTGAGTTGATTACATTCTATTCCAATTTTTGTAACCTTCAAATTCCTTCAGTAGGACCAAGACACCCTTACTGGCATCCTAGTTCCTATAGAGTTTGAAGCTACTATTTCTAGGGTTTAAACTTTCTTTTTTGCATTTTTGTTTGTTGGCATTGGTTATCTATTTCAGTGGGTTGACTTTCTATTACATGCATTTAACTAAATATAGTTTAAAGTGCTTCATTTCATGCATTACTCAATTCCAAATTTGCATTTACAAAATTTCATCTTTCAAGTTGTTGCATAGTGTAATCAGTAAATTACCTTGTTTCCAATCTGAAAATTACATTTTACTTTAGATCATTGCATTGAACTTCCTTTAATTTTCCTTAATAGCATGTTTTCTTTCAAGATATGTGGCTTTGATATGGTTAAAAATTGATTGCAGCATAAGTACAACATCTTAGGTATATGCAGGATCATCATGGAAAAAACAGGCCCTTAAGTGGCAAAAAATTCAAAAAAATCAAAGTTAGGCAAGTTGATGTAAAAATTTGAATAAGTTATCTATATTATTTCAAAAATATGTAATAATAGAATCTATATCAAATTTAATGTAGGTTCTAAACTACTAGGTTTATTAAAAAAAATCTATTTGGTGAAAATTTAAAATTTCAATGCAGTAGTACTTAAATTTCATGGAAAAAATAAGAAGTAGGTGTCTGTCTGACCACCCTAAACACAATAAAATGATAATATTTTTTTATAATATTTAATATATAAGTAGAGGACTCATGTCGCGATGTGATACATATTTTTGTAATTTTTTTCCAAGTAAATAATTAATTATAAATATTTTATTACAATTTTAAAAAATATAAAAACTTGTATGTCTGACCACCTTAACTTGGTCAAAACTTCATGAAATTATTATTTATTTAATCCTATATTATGCGAAGTGCATAGAATGTGACACATGTTTCAGTTTCAAAAAATGTATACCATTTGAAATCTATAAATGTTTTTCAATCAACCTATCAATCAGGACTTTACTCGTAATTGAAATAGAAAATTAATAATAATTATTTATTAAATTCAAAGTAAAGCACAATTTATATTGGTGGAAAGTTGAGAATCTCCTTTAAAAACCCTTTTCATTTCATCAATTTTGGGTAAAAAAAAAGGTTGTCAGCCACATACCCTACACATACCCATCACATTGCCACTTTTTGGCCCATCATGATCCTACACATATCCTCCCCTCTTATGAGTTCAATTTAGATTACAACAATGATTTCATTAAGAAACATGCTAGTCATCCTTCTACTATCTTTCATAGTTATGAGAACATGTTAGAGAAAGGGGATCAAACCATTGAAACAATCCTTAACTTTACATTACCCATTGGTGAGGATGGTAGTGTAGACAATCATAAAAATCATATGTGTTCTTCTCTAGATACCTCTCCTATTAGTGACGAAGGTATCTTGGTGAAAGAAGATACAAGTATTGAGAGTCTTGATAGTCCCTATCCTCCCCCCTTTGGAAGATATTAGAGAAAAAGAAGATGAGATCATAGAAATGTTTCTAAACATCACCTTACCTATTCTACATTCATCCCTTTCTTGTGAGAATATTTTAGTGAAAGAGGATAACCATGACAACCAAAATTTTCCTTCTCTTAATATCCCCCCTTGATACAAAGAGGATAGGTTGGTATTAGAAGATGCACCTATTGAGAGTCATGATAATCTTGCCCCTCCCTTCCCTAATGCTCCTACCATTTGGGAAGATCTATTTTGTAAGCATGAAAATCATATTTTTCCTTCTCTTGATTCCTACCTACTTGTGATGAAGCTACTTCAAAAAATATAACCATGGATGAACATATTACAAGCTCTCCTACAAGGGTATATGGTATACCACAAGAGAATGAGACCTTAGAGAAAAAGGACAATCAAATAGAGTCTTCTAATAGCCCCACTATTGATGAACAAGACAATTCAACTATTGATAACTCCCTTACATGCAATGAAGTAATTTTAGAAGAACCAACCCTTCAATGTCCAAAACATTTGGTTTGTAGTTCTCCTAGAAACTCTCCTACTAGGAAAGACATAATAGTGGAAGAAAATGAGAAAATTGACAATAGTAATTTCTTAGATGAAGATGATGAAGTAACATTAGACTCATCTTCACTAAGAGATCATGAAAATAATGATAAGACTTGTAAGGCTACACGCATTAAATACCCCTTGGAGTCCTCTCCCAAGCCTAAGCTTATCCTTTATCCACCCTCTCAAAAACCACAAATTCAAAAAAAACCCATTCTTATCCTTGAACCACCTAAGAACAATGTTTCACAACAACCGAGTTACAATACTGTTGCTCATACTTACAACACTAGGATCAATCGACAACCCAAAAAAATTCCTTCAACATCCTTACCATTTCCTAATCCCATCTTTCCTAGTGCCCCTCGTTTGTCTTCAAATAGTGGAAAGGAGTATAATTATCTTTTTGAACAACTTAAGAATACTCCTGCAAAGATATCCTTATGGGACCTAATTCATAATTCACCTAACTATCACACTATGCTTCAAAATTCCTTATAACAAGTTCCTATCCCTTCTAATGCACAACCAAAGGACATAGCAACCATGATTAAAGGAATAAATGTTGACTTTTTTCCACCAAAGTGAACTCCCCCCTTTGGAAGTGCAAAAGCAATGTGATGCTTTCATAATAATATCTCAATACAATAGCATGGGGATAAAGTGAACCCTTGTTGACAATGGCTCAACCTTAAATGTGTGTAGTGTGAACCTTTTGGATAAGCATGGTGTTGATAAATCAAAAATCCTAACCCCCTCTTTATCTATTAATGGATTTTATGACATGTGAAAAAAACCGCTTGGTGTAATCACTTTACCTATTAAAGTTGGAAAGGCAACATTATAAACATTGATTCATTTTATGCCTCATGATCTTTCATATAATCTCCTTTTAGGCAGACCATGGATTCATGGGATGCATGTTGTGCCCTCTACCCTTCATCATATAATGAAATATGTCTATAAAAAAAAAATTATACAATCAAAGTCGATTTGAACTATACAATTTTTTGAACATTGAGAAAAGTAAAGAGAATCCATTGAAAACATTGACAACAACTACACAAGTGGAACCCGTGCAACAAAAAGAAAAAGAAAAACACATTGAACAAGTCATGAAGCTATTAGATGATGATTGGGGTTCCTTGGATTTCACATCTAGCTTTGATGGGAAACTGAAGATCATAATAAAGAAGTGGGAAATAGAAAAAATGGTAATGACAACACAAAACTTGAAAGACCCTTCAAAAGCATCCATCTCAATCACTAAAGAAAAAGAAGCAAATTATACAACAAATTTTGTTCACACTGATTATCAACAACCACCAAATCTAAAAGAGATGAAAAAACTTTATGGAAAAGGTTATGAGCTTATGAAACAACTTGGATATAGTGGAAAAGGATGTGGTGCTAGAGAACAAAGTATTTGTGTCCCTATAGAACCTCACACATAAGAAAAGACTAGTGGTCTTGGTTATTTTACCTCAAAAGAAACAAACAAGCCTTCACTTAATATCAACACTATCACAAAACATCCTTCTAAGTCGACTTTAACAGTGGTACATCTTGAACTAATAGACACTAGTGGTATTGATTGTTATTCTTTGCAAGAAATGAAACAAAGAAATAAATCATCTCTTAATGTAAATGTCATCACACAAAACACTTACGATTTGAATTGGTTAGATTTTTTACCCTCCAGTAAAGGAGAGAACATCTCACAATCTAAAGATCCTTGTGTATGTATGACATCTTGTACTAAGAAAGATATATCTTTGTCACAAATTAAAGGAACATCTTCACCTATTGATCAAGACAATATCTTTACAAGACTACTCCAAGATTGTTTGATATCCCTCCCTCCAAGAACATGAAATAAATTCTACTTCAAGACTTCATTTTGCACATACAATAGAGTTCATGGTCATAATACTAATGAATGTAAGGCATTGAGTAACAAAAATCAACATCTCAAGGAGTGTGGTGCTCTTCCTTGTGTTGAAGCACCTAATTCCTCTAATTGAGACTCATTTTCATCCTATTCGGCTCACCCTTTTTCCAACACTAAGTTTCTAGGCAAGGGATTCAATAGCCTTGTACTCGTATGTCACTTGACATTGTCTCTTTTAGCTAGTTGACTACATTTAATGTACATATAAGAGAAATCTTGGGATGTGGATGACATGCCTTAAGTTGGCTCGCATGTGATGTACTAAGTTATCTCTAGAATTTTATTTTTGGAGGCAACCCTTCCATCCTATTGCATGACATAGCTTATTGGAAACATATGACCTAGCATAGGAATTTTCGAATAAGCTCTCATGTCTTCTTCTACTTTAAAGAAATTTCTCACAAAAATGGTGCTAGCAACCTCTTTAAAGTGGGGGCATACATCAATACTCATGTGTCATTGTGAAATTTTCTTTCTTCTTGCGACACATCCTTTTCTTGGTGATGAGCTTAAAATATGTTCATAATTTGGATGTTATGATAAACTTTTAAATGCCTTTATTGTTGTTATTTCATGGCTGTTTAAACTTTGCTGAAACCTTTTATGGGGATATCCTATGGCATAATAATTTCATATTCCTGTAGCTCATTGTGTTGACTTGATTGCATTTATTCCTCATTGACTCCCTAAAATGGCTGGTATATCGTATACAGTTTTGAATGATGAAGTAGATTTAAAATGTGTGATTAATGAATAGATATCGTGTATGTGCCATACGCCTTTTCTTTCGCTTGTTACCTTTTGTTTCGCAGGTTGTTGAAGAATGATCGAGTCAAGCGCAGTTGATCTCGGCCTTGCAGCAAAGTCCATTTCCTGCACGACTTCGAGGGAGCTCCGGTGAAGGCTCTTTGACTGAAATCTTGGGAAAGATTTCTAATGACAAGTCAATCTGGAAAGAGTGGAGCGCTAGATTCTCTCTGGATCGGGTTGAGCACATAAATTCATTTATGAAGTTTGTTCCTTGATTCTGGGATACATTTTACTTCCACGTCTTTCTTTGATGGAGTTAGTTAGTTAGTTGTTCTTCTAATTTAAAAAATAAGATGCTCCTCGTGCGCGAGAGAGTAGAGGATATGGATAGAGAGAGAGATAGATGATAGTTAGAGTAAGATAGAAATAGAGTAGCAGATATTATGTAAGAATCAATATGATAATGAAAGACAGAATCTGTTTGACCAGAGACAGAGTTTGTTGTTAGTCTTCATATCAACAAAACAATGTATATCATTCTGTTTTCATGAATAAAGTTCAAAGAAGTTCTGAGTTTACTATCTGCGTAATCAATTGATGCTTGCTAAGGGGGCCCACTTAGTAAGTATTTGTAGCTAGTTAGTTAGTTATTCTTTCCTGTTGAGCTTCAGTTTACTTTCATCTTTGAAGTTTTTATACAAACTCAGCCTTATAGCGCTCCTGCAGCATAGAGAGTCCATCACTGTGACTGTTCATACAGCATAAGGCCAGTTCACAGTTTGTGTTTCAGTCGTAGCTATTATGGTTTCTGCCTTAATCAAATCATAGTTGAGTTAAAGAATTTTGCATTACCATTCTGTGGCTTAGATAGAGTTTCTTTTTAGTATGTATTTCTACTAAGATTTGACTGAAACCAGTTCCTAGTGCATATATTTTTCCGCACCATTTAAAGTCTATGTCCCCTGGTTTGACAAATAAATGAATGTCCACAAAAAGAGATATTAGTCACCTGTTGGAATGTCCAATTCCCAGGAAAGGTTTTACTGTGATTTTCATATCCTTTTGTGGGCGTGACCACTTGGTGGTGTCATTCGGTTTGTTTTCCTCCAAGAGTGTGATATTCTTTTAATTGTACTCTCTTGGAAACATTAAGCACAATGTTCCCTAAGATGAGACCTTGCATGAACTAATCAAAATGCAATTGAACCTCTCTCTTTCTTGTTGTATTGCATTTTTGTACCTTATTAAATTCATGGAGGTGTGGCATGCATTTTGTTTGCATAGTGGACAACATGTTCCACTTACAAACCTTTTTGAACAAACCTAGACCTGGTCCACCACGTTGGACAGCTAGTCAAAGCTTGATCCATTGCATTTTTATTTTTCTCTTTTTCCTTTTCTGTCTTTGATGGAGTATATTTGTGATCTGATTATGGCTTCATATATCATATAAAAGTGTGTTCCTTTGTGCTTATGATGTTCTGTCATAGGATCTTGATCCTGGGGACTTGATCCTCACTCTTGATTATTGTCATCCTATCTTACTAGCATGCGTACATTGGAAGCCCTCTTGAATGCGTGGTTGCCTACTTTAGTGTGAGTTTGAAGCAAGTTCATCCTCTCACTAAAGTGGGGACTAAATGTAGTGCAATAAAATGCATACCCTTGCATTTTCACACTTGCTTGGGCCCGCCTTACTTTATGTATCCTCATTTATGGCTTAATTGATCCTATTTTGCATTCACAAGCCCTATAAATTACATCTTTTTCTGGCTAATCCCAACATTTTCCAATGCATAAATGATAATTTAATGATTTGTGGGTTGGGAATAAACTACCACCTAGGGCATCTTTGTCCCACAAAGCTCTTGGGACTCTAATTTTGAGGTATCTTAAATGGGCCCCTTTTTGGTTTTTGTGCCCCAAGTTTCATGACTTGGGACTAAGATGCCACATAGGGAATCTTAGCCCTCCTTGGCTTATTTTTGAGATTTAATTTCAAATTTTTGCAAGATTTAGCTTCCTTTATTTAATGAATTCATATGTTAGCTTGGTGTGCTGCAATTTAGGAATATTCAGGATGAATTAGTATAAATACAAGGTTCCTACACTCATTTTTCATAACAAGCATTCAAATATTCATTCCTAAGGAAATTTTATGCATTCAAGAGTAATTCATCAAGCATTTGGAGCCATCATCTAGATTCAATCATCATATCAAGGATATTGTTGCATCATGTTTGTTATTGTGCTAACATTTGTGATGTAGTGTTTGTGATTCAAGCAAGTGTTTCAAGCAAGATCTATATACTTCAAGCAAGCTTCAAGAACCACATAGCCATTTCAAGCATATTTGTAGACTTTACAACAAGGGTTTGATGAGTTGTAACTTTGCATGTTGTTCATTCATCATTTCCCTTCATTATTCTATTTCATTTCAAGGTTTAATTACCAACAAGGGGTTTGACCAAGGAAAACTCCCATTCACTAACAATCAACAAGTTTTTCCCTCCTTACATATTTGTGATTGCAGATCTAGGTTTAAGACCTAAAGATCATTTGTAGTGTAAAGTTGCAAAGTTGCAAAGTTGCATTGCAAAGTTGTCATCTTCACAAAAACTCGCCTACAAGCCAAATCTAGAAGTTTCAGAACCTGAGATCTGAGAAGAAGCAAGTGCAAACCTTGGAGCTTAGGACCACATTTAGTGTTTTTAGAAATTCAGAATGGGACTAATATGCCACCTTGGGCGTCTTAGTCTACTTGAGTATATGTTTTAGAGATTCCTTCAAATCTAGTTCCGACATCTAATTTTTTTGTATCTACCCAAAAAAATAGTAGTGAGAATAAGACAACACTAAAGGCTTCTTTTTCCTCCCTAGCATATTTGGATAGTTTCTTTGCATTTTTGAAATCCTCACAACATCTCCAAACTTCCCAAGTACACACATCCTAACTCCCTATTGCATATTTTCATTTTTTGCATCTCTCATTTAGCTTGAATAACTAGGTTTTGTAGGTTGAATATTCATTTGTCTTTTCCAAGCATTTTCTTGGTGGTGAACCCTTAAAATCTTAAAGAACACCCTCCTAGGTCCTCCTTGTTGAGAATTGACTCACCTTGTGAGGTTGATAGTCAATCCAATTTGAACTCCTAGGACATATTTGAATGATAATAGGAGAATTGTGGTGTTCTATGACCTAGGTTATAAAGCACCCATTTTCCTATTAAATTGAATATATAAACAACACTATCAATATATATATATGTGTGTGTGTGTGTGTTTGTGTGTGGTATATGATATACATATATGTATTAATAACATTACATGTTATTATATATATGTGTGTTTATATATGTATATACATATATATATTTATATATACAAATATATCAACTTACACAATTATAGTATGCATCTTTCGATATTCAAATGCATATACATATATTCATTCATTCCATAAAATAATAATGCACATGTAAATATATATACATATATACATATGTATATTTATACATGTATTAATACAATTGTATGGATGTTTCTATTACGTCTATACATATGTGTATTTCAATACACACACACACACATATATATATATCTTATAATTATTTAACATTGCCTTCATAAATACATTTTCAACAACATCAATTGAAATATATATATATGCATATATACATATATGTCTCTTTGTCCATTGGATGTCCCCATGCATATGGATAACCCCTGCATAAGCATGTGTAGATACATCTATCTACGTATACTCATGTATGTATTTACTCATGTCCATGAGTTCATCGTAGACATGTACATGTATATATATATATATATATATATATATATATATATATATATATATATATATATATATATATATATATATATATATATATATATATATATATATATATATATATATATATATATATATATATATATATATATATATATATATATATATATATATACATTTTATGAATATATCACATCGATTAAATGTAAACACACTAAGAAGAACCCTTTATTGAAAACAAACTCAAATACTCTAATTAATAAAAAAATACTCACAAACAAAACCATAACCTCTCCTAGTTCATCCACAAACAAGACTTAGGTAGCTTACCATTTCCAGGCTATTGACTTGACATGACTATACTTAAAAGTGAGTGTGTGAAAGCTCAGTTAAACTCATTATTGTTTACCAAACCAATTCTCTTCTTCTGAGTGATACTTCCCCTCTGTTCTAGAGGATTGAATATGTCCCTGCATCCAACTTAGTACATAGAAAACATAGTTAGTTGAATCAATTATAGCCTTTTGCATCATATATTTCATAGATAGAATCATTACATAACTTCATTTGAATTAAGCATTCATTTATCGTATTTATGAAATACATAAAGCATGAACACACACATTTAAAGCATTTTCACACAACTAGGTAAAATTAAATAAGTAATAGCACAATGGGTTGTAATAGAGAGGCACACAAATGAGGATTATAGTATAAAAAGAAGCATTAAAAGTCTAAGGATATGCCAAGGGAGGGAAACCAACAACCAAGCTTTTAGAAGCACGTGCATGAAAGACTTGAGCGACCCTTGCCACACATATAAGGGCGGGATAAAAAACCCAATACCCTCCTCAACATTGCACAAAGTAGCATCTGCCTATTCTCTTCTAGAATAAGTAAATAAAATAGATTTAAACTAATATATACAATAATTTTATTTTATCAATATTATTTATTTTATTTTCAAAATATTTTATTCATTATTTTAATAATTCAATTATTTTATTTCTTACTTTTAAAAGCTTAGAAAATATGTTACCTTTTAATAATCATAATTTAATAGTTGTTTCTTAAATATATGTTAGTTATGTTTTTGTTTTCATCACAATATGAGATGTGTTATTTCCATTAAGGAATTTCCCTATGTAAAAAAAATGATAAATTATTATTTTCAATTAATTAAAGAAAAAAATTATGAGTGCTTGTAGAGTAAACTTGTAAATTCTTGTCACACATTCAACAAAGTAATTTCAAGTGAAACTATTTTGAGCCAAATAGTTTGACCTCAAATTATTTGACACCTATGTGGCATAAAGATTTTGAAGTGAAAACCTTTTTTGTAAACCTATTAAATAGTTATATTTTAATTTCAAATAAATATAAGGTTGGATTTACACACAATTGTTTGGTCAAAATCATCTCGAGCAAATGTTATGGTCAATTCACTTTTGCTTAAAACTATCTATGTGGTAGCCTACATGAGATCTTACAATAAAAAATCAACTTAAACTTTACATTTCTCCATCTAGAATTATTATCATGAAAATCAGAAAATACCTCTTTATACTCCTCATAACCTAAAATCTTTTTTGGTTACTTAAATATAATAATGCTAATTTTATATACTATAATTTTAAATATAACGCCATTAATATTATTTGTCTAATATGTATTTTTACTAAATATCTATATATATGTTTTTGAAATAATATTATATTCTCAATTGAAAACCAACACAATAAACTTAATGTACTGGTTCTTTAGGCGCTTCCCTATTACATTACCTTTATATCTTAGATACTGTATATACAAGCAATCTATTGTGAACTCTAATTTGTGTGCAATGAAGCGTTTCACTTGAATCTGCAATTGGTACTCCGCGTTCTCATGGGGACGTTGCACTAGCAAGGTTGCCAATATCGTCTAAAGAGAAGATACAAGAATCATTCGTTTGAGCGTTCATGTCTATGCTATAAGCATGCAAGCTCTCTGATAGTCCAACTTCTCCCTCATTTTCCTCTAACGATCTTCCCATCGTTTCCGGAATTAGAAACGTGCACAAAAAACCCAAAAAGCTTCCAACCGCAAGAAGGACAAGGGTTTTTCTTAAGCCTAGGGTACCTAAACACCAGAGCCCAAGCGTTCCAATCATAGCTCCTACTTTTCCAGCAGCAGCAGACATACCATGGCACGTCGATCGCAGGCGAGCAGGGAATAACTCTGCCGGCACGATGAACGTCGTACTATTGGGTCCGAACGTCGTGAAGAAAAATGCCAATGAATATATCCCTAGAAAGCCATGTTTATGAGATGGACGAGTCCAGTATGTCTCGAGCGGAATAGCAATGGCAATTATCAATACCGACATAAATAAAAACCCAACTAGCTGGATTTTGAACCTCCCAAAACGATCTATCAGCAGAACGTTGGCCAAGCATCCCGGCAGAGTCCCACACAGAGCAATAAACCCCTGCGCTTTTGCTATGTCATAAACTTCATCCACCGGACTTTTGTAGGCCTTCGACTCCCTCAACCATCCGAGTGTTTTATATAGATCTTGCTGAAACAAATTGGTGCTGTAGAATACATTGTCTAAGAAAAACCAGCATGACATTGTTCCCACCAAATGTTTGCCGTGTGATTTCATAAAATCCTTGGAGAAAAATCGAAAAGATGGCCTCCTGAAGAGGATCCTTGAAACATTCGCTTCATCTTCAGTAATGCTTATGCCTAGAACTTTCGACATGTCCGCTGCCGCCTTGTCGACGTTTCTAGCCACGAACGCCGTGAAGCGAGCGGTCTCCGGCACTTTCATTCGCCAGTAGAATGTTGCACCCGCCGGAACGGCTCCCAGCATTAAGATAATCCTCCACAGTATGTCGTTCTGCTCGAAGGATGGATTCGGGCATAGAGTTTTAAAACAGGCAGAGACGGCCATAGCGACTGCACTTGCCGCCAGCATTCCCACGACATACATGGCGAACACAGCGGACATAAAAGCTCCTCTGCTCTTTGTATTCGCGTATTCGGCAATAATTGTGGCAGACAGTGGATAGTCGCCGCCTATGCCAACGCCCAGCCAGAACCTGAAAAAGCATAAGGAACCCACTACTAATTCTGGCGATTTGCCCAGTGAGAAGCCAGAGGCAATCGAACCAGCCATAATTAAGAGGAGAGTAATTCCGTAGACCTTCTTGCGGCCCATTCTGTCGCCCAGCCGACCGAAGAAAATGTTGCCTACAAATATTCCGCAGAGGGCGATTCCATTCACTGCAGCAGTCGTTCTATTAGGCAGCTCACCATCGTAATATAGCCTCCCCAGTAGATTGGAGATGGCAGGGATGCAAAACACGTTGTACGCGTCAGTGAGAAAACCCATGCCTGCTACAATTATTGCACGAAAATGATACAATTGTGTCCTTGCTACGTCGAGATGAGAAAGCACCTCTAGCTCCATTCCTCCCCAATCCAGACCTTTTTAGCAATTATTTTCAGTTAATTTGAGATGGGATGAAGCATCTTATAAATGAAAGATCATACGTAGGATAGCAGGCTAAGACGTTAGACAGAGTTCTTGAAATCCCTACTATTGACCAATACAGACGGCATAATATGCCAAATACAAAATACCAACGATCGCCATTGTGATGTTATGATTCTTCTTATTGTTTACGAAGCAAGAAAACATCCATGCAAGACACCACATGATAGAATCTAATTTAAAACCATAGTGAAAACCAGATCTTTACACTACCGATAACGTAGCAATTGGTCCTTGAAATTGCTAATAGTCTAGAAATCTTCCTCTCAATTACAATTTTTAATCTATTAATGATAATTAGTATTTTTAACGAAAAACTATTGTCTTGTATGCCTTATAATCCAAAGATCTCGCAACCTGAAAACTCTTATTGTTAAAAAAAAGCAAAATGATCCTTTCTAGATCTTTTACGATCTCTGTTGGGCAAGTATGACAATGTTAAGGACAAATAAATATTTTATCTTCATACTCCATTCCTAACAAGATTTGAATGAGAAAACTGGTATTGCAAATACCCTTTATATTAATGTTCATTTCCCACAAGAAAAAAGACTATGTGTCTGCATAAAATCGGGAAACAATCCAGTCGCGAAGCTTGGCATAGCAAATCATCACAACTAACACATAACTAAACGTGAAGAAGAGATGCATAACTAAAAGTGAAGAAGAGATGTTATGTGAAATCTAAATATAGTTAACTTAATCAACTATTAATTTATTAATGTTTTTAATTTAGAATTTAAAATTAAATAATTAAAATGTATATATAGAGATGATTAAGTGTATATTATCATTTAAAAAATAGTATTACATTTATTTACAAAAAGGGGTGAAAAAAGTCACACCTCTAGAGCCTATACAAGACAAATTAAAGAATAAAAAGACAAACAAGGTCATTAGACAACAAGAGCAGTAGTAGTTGAGGAAGGAGAAGAATCCTAGTCTTTTAATTTACCCCATCCATAAGTAGGGTCATGAATATCTATGGGAGGCTCTTAACTATTGTCATCTTTATCTTCCTTTTCGGTATCATAAGTACACAAAATTACAAGAGGTGATAAGAGAATTTGTTGGAATCAAACTAGTTAGAGGAACCTTTGATAGGTCATCCAAAAGCTCTTCCCATATAATAAAGATACAGAATGTCAAAGAACAAACTACAACAACATAAACCATATACTAGCACAGAACAATAGACTTAAAGACAAAACCAAAAAAAATTATGAAGGGCACGCAGGCCCATAGAGAGTAACAAGAAAAAAACCAAAAAACACCAACCACCATACCCAATTAATCCTTCAAAAAGCAGCTAAGGTTCCATTCTTTCTCAAGTTGTTCCATCAATTGCAACTTTGTTAGCTTGCACCTAAAACTATAGTAAACTATTAGAATAAACCATTGCTTTAGTATAAAGTTAAAAATGATGACCCAATGAAAACCATGAGAAAATCCAGAACAAATGATAATTAAAAAAAGGGTTTCAATTATGGAGCCTACCTTGAAATAACACAGGAAAAAAGATGAGTGCGGGTGAGAAATGATAACTTAGAATGCCACAAGGACACCACAAAATATCTCAAAGTGAAGGAAATGGCATGATCATTGAGCAAGTTTCAGAAAATCCAAAGGTAGAAGGTCATTTGTGTAGAGGGTTGTCAAAAGAGTTGTAAAGATCTATTTTTCTGTTAAAAAATGATGAATAAATACCCTCTATTTCACTCTTATATCCATTAAATACCAATCATTTTAATATTTCATTAAATGCACTATGGAAATATCTAAATTCTCTAACATGTGAGGTAACCGAGGTGACAAAACATTGCCACCATCAGGTATCAGGGATATGCAAAGTGAGTATCCCAAAATAGGAAATACTAAAGGAGGAAAGCATTAAAGAAAAACAAGGGGCAATGAGAAGGCATCAAGGTTCATGGTTGAAAAGGATTGCATTCCAATCCTTAAGATCCCAAAACTCTAACAAGTGATAAAAACACAAAGGGAAGAGAAAGTGGGAAGAGAGGAAAGGGAAAGGAAAACATAGGGGGGAAGGGAAAGAGAGGAAACCAAAGAAAAATAAGGAAGGAAAAAGTAGAAGGATGGGTCCCCATTTTGCTAAAAGTACAACAATGGAGCATAGGTGCAAGGCACATAAGTGGACTAGATAGGTAATATAGCATGTCCACACCAATTGCATGAAATTTGGTGATAATAAATTGAAACCTTAGGTTTACGTAGTTTAATAGATAAAGAAAGAATTATAAAAAAGTAGACTCATTCAACATCCCCACATATTATTTTTAGAGGAACAAAGTTAAGGTGCATAACTAATAGGTATTCTCACATAGGTTTATTGGTGTTAACAAGATTCATGTCAAACAAATTTTAGAAGATTAGAAAAAATCTACATAAATTAAAAATAGATAAATAGTAAAATAGTGGGCACTTATTCCCACCAAGATTGTGCACACTTTGAGTGTTACAAGTAATATTGGTTACCAAATTAAAAATAAACATGAAGAAAACAAAAAGAACTAATGCACCAATAAGACTCAAGAATATAGGGAGGCATTATAGTTAGCATTCATAATAACACTAGATTGTTTGTCTAATGATAAGAAGAGAAAGCCTAATTATTTTGAAATTTCAATGTCATTTTAGTTACAAATTGATAGCCATAATTCAAAAACCTAATTTATGTCCCTTCTAGTATGGTTCTTGGTCGGACTTGTGTAAAATTTTTATGGTTCTTAGTTTGTTCCTCCTCATTTTAGAGCTTTTGAAAGATTTGTATGGGTTAGGTTTTATTTGAACAATGTTTAAGGTTTATCTTGGCTTGATGAACTTACAAAAGACCCAACTCCTCGGTCGCTTTGATGTCTTGATCTAATTTTGCATTGACCTGTTTGACTGGTTCCTAGTTGGTTTAGTCATGACTTATGTCCTTATATCCATGTCCCTATTAGTCCTTTACCTAATGCTACCTTCTAGACCATTATCATAAAAATACGGTTGATCTTTATTATTTGAGCCTTTGGTTATGTCGGGTTGAAAATATTTCAAATGCTTTGTCCAATTAAATATTTGGCCAAAAATCCTAAGTTTAAGTCATGCATATGCTTTTATTAACTTAGCCCTTTTTCATACCACATGGGGATATCGCTATTTTAAAACAAAATTTGGCGCGTGATACTTGACTTAAGTTTCCCCGCGCGCCACTTAGCTTTGACCACGTGGAAGATTCTTATTGCATCGCTCGCTCTCTTCGCATCGGGTTTTCTCATTACTTGCTAGCTCCCTCGGTGTGAAGTGTGATAGCACTGTTGATCTTACCACGCAGATAGCTATCATAATTTCATTCCATCGTAGTGTTGCTTTGTATCGCGTTTTCAACTGTTGAGTACATAATGCAAAATGCGATATGCACGATTGGCCATGATTGAAACATGTGGCCAGATCTTATTCCATCACACACTCCCTTGAAGTCAAGTTTATGAACTAAGTAGCTCATGCCCAAAATGTGATGTGTGATGAGAATAAAGCATGAAAAGAAATAAATGAAGAATATACCTAAGGAATATTCCCTATAAGTGTCAGCTCCTCACTACATCGCATGGTTCTCTTTCATCACATTTTCTGTTCCATGAAGGGGAGAGGAAAGCGTGATATATGCTGAGTGTTGTAGATTACAACACGGTCATCATCCTGTTTCATCGCATCACTTCAGTACATCACAAATATGGATGGAAGGAGAACATAAAGAAATGTGATATGCAATGAATGACAGAAGCAAAGATATATACCAAAGAAAATATTCTCTGCCAAGTGTCTTCACACTGGTCATCACAACACTTCTTCACATTGCATTTTCAAGTTCATTAGTGCGATGGTCACGAAATAAGTTGGAAACAAGGTTCAAAATAGGGAGGGTGTATGGAGAAGCTTCTCAGCTCATTATGCAAGTCCTTCACATCACATTTTTTGTTCAAATATTTTAAAGAAAAATGTGATGTGTGAAGGATGAGTGATGACCATCGATCTTATTTTAAAACAATTTGATCAATGGTCAGCATTCAATATTAAATGGCTAAGTGATAGTTTTAGTGTTCTCGCTCGCATGAGTATTCTCTTTTTAATTAATGGTATATCTATCTATTTGAGGGCCATAAAGTCAAGAATTGAGTTGATTTTTCTACTTTTACAAGAATTTTCAAGCAAACAAGCAAGCGAAGCTTCAGGTGATCAAATTTGAAGTGGAGAGAAGCTATGATTTTTGGGTAAGTGAGAATGTTTTATCCTTCTGTGCAAGTTTCAAGTAAAACAAATTGAAAAGGGAATTTTAGCTACATAGGGTTTAAAATTGGGTTGTTACAATTGTTTGTGTTGAATTTTCAAGAGAGAATCATTAAGCCCCATTTTGAGAAAAGAAAGGTTTATAGGGTTTTAATTTAGGTAGTAGACTTCTATAATTCTAAAAAGTTAGTGATAATTGCTAAAACCTAGTTTTTAAATTAAATTGTAAAACCCTAATTTTTCAATTTTGCAATGATGTGTCAATACAATGAGCCCTCGAAGGAAAAACCTAAAGCCAGGAAAACATAACCTAAAACCGAGAAGTCAAAACCTGAAGCGTCAGAGGCTAAATCCAAAACCAAAGGGATTAAGCAAGAGTTTGTAAGTTTTATGGAAGACGATCTCATGGAGTCATTCTTAGGGGCGAGGACAACTGAGATGAGAGCTAATGGTGAGGGAATTTTGATTGATCACCTACAAGATTTGGCAAGGAAGATTAGAGATATCACAACGACCCAAAATGGGTGGGATTTATTTCAATATGTGTATCACAGATCAAACTACCCTCATCCATCTTGTAATTTATCGAAATGTGATCTTAGAAAGCTCATTGTGCCCAATGTTTATGTGGAGATATATTTGATTAAGGATATTTCCAAGTGTTATTTATCCTTATGCTAGAATCACAAAGAGTGTGCTGAAGGGGACTCCAATGCTAGACATTAGCAGAAGTTAGATTGTGAGGAAATTTGGACTCAACCCCTCTACTATAGTTTTTTATCAATTTTAATGAATTGTGTCCAAAGTATGAGAGATACAAACATGGGTATAGAAACTATTTATTAAAAAGGAATAGGAGAAAGGATTTGGGAAAGAAGGGGATGAGGTTTACCTCAGAGGATTTCATGCCTTTTAGTTGTGATGAATTTGAGAACTACTTTAAGAACACAATCTATGGTTTATGCCACGTGCTTGGGAAGAAATATAATTTAAGATTTCCTGCTGCTATGATGATGATGGCTATGGACATCTAGGATACAAATTCTAATAGGTGTTTTTATTATGCCTCCTATATAGCTAAATAGATCCATAAATAATTAAAGGATCTGAAGGAGCCCAATGCTCCATTATATTTTAGACACTATTCTATGCTTATGCATATATTTTTTCTAGATTGGTTAGAAGGCATGGTCCAAGTTCATGGACCTGAGGAAAAATGATTAGAGGGAAAATGGTCTTCCTCTACAACTATGGGCGTACATCTAGGATAAAAATTATTTTGATTCCAACTATGCAACTTTTTGCAATGAGTTAGTGCATGGTATTTTAGACAATTTAGGTTGCAAACCAATATATAGGATTTCAAGAATTATCAAGGAAATCTTGAGGCCCATGTAGTTCAAATCCTACACCAAGTTGGAGCATTATTGGGGAGAGTAGTATTTGCATGATACATGTAAAGTTTTCAGAGTTTATGGTGCTTTGGTGTAGCCACATTGCCTACCCATTTATGTTTTTAATAGATTGGATTTTATGGAAATCATGTGGTAAGTTGAGATAATGGATAAGGAGCATTTTGGAGGTGTAAAGAAGGGGTCATTCATTCCCAACCAATTTTCATTTTCCCATTTTAAAGTCACATCCAAGGAAGGCTTAAAAAAAATTTCTTATATGTAGAAGGACTATAGGATGAGGGTTAAGAAGGTTAGAAATTGACCCCGGGGGATTTATTGACAAGGAAAGGAAGGATAGAGAAATATTTTCCTTTTATCATCATTTCTTGTATATAGAGGATGTAATAAAAAACCTAGGTCTAATGTTGGGGTAAATGAGAGAAACACACAGATGCACAGCCAAGGATCTGCTAGAGGCGGTCGTTGAACTCCAATCTACGTAAGCTCATATGATAAAATTGAAGATCCTTTTCAAAAGGATATGGTAATGTTGGATGCCTATAAGAATGGAAAATTCATGCATCTGATTAGGAAAGAAGAAGAAACAACAAAGAAAAAGAAAGAGGAGCATTTGGACAGAACTCAAAGTAGGCTTTCCATTCAATTAATGGAGATAAAAGAGGTGCAAATGGTTCACCCCCTTGTCAATTATGCTATTGAATCACAAGAAAAGGATACAATGGAAGAGTAGTTAGCTGAATACATTCCTAATGAAGGGGAAGTGCATGAAAAATTGCTAGCCCCCTAAGTCAATGATGAAATGGATTCTTTTGTTCTTGCTTGTAGGATTATAACCAAAACTTATGATGAGAGTAATGATGATAAAGTTAATTAAATAAAGGTTTGATTTATTTAATTAAAAGAATAATGAAAAAAGTTAATTTATTTAATTTTAAATTAATGACCTTAGAAGATTGAATTTAATGAGTTTAATTTACCTAATGAATGGATGAATGTGAACTTATTTAATGATTGAATGAATATGAATTAATTAAGTGCACGATGCTAATTTTGCATGTCTACATTTTGCCCCTCTTTGAAGCAATGTACTTGCTGTGTTGGTTCAAAGAAAAAACTTGTCGCAAAAAAAATTCAACATTTTTCTATTTTTT